>CAUYLG010037992.1:0-105446 GCA_963573385.1 Cacajao melanocephalus | reverse complement strand
TACATTATATAATACATATATATGTATTATATATTATATTATATATATATTATATATTATATTATATATGTATTATATATTAAATAATATACAATATACAATATTCATTATATATGTATTATATATTAAATAATATACAATATACATTATATATTAAATATATAATATATAACACATATGTATTATATATGTTATACTTATTATGTATGTATTATATATATTATAGTTATATATATAGAGAGAGAGGGAGAGAGGAACTGGCAAACAGTACATGTTCAATAAACATTAGTTTCTGGCTTCTCTTAAAAAAGCAAATTAGCAAAATACTTGGGTAGTACTTTCTTTCACTGCAGAGGTTTTTAGCTTGGGCTCCATAGGTAGAATTCAGGGGCTCTGGGAATTTGGATGGGGAAAATCACATCTTTATTTTCATTAACCTTTAACTGAAATGCAGCATTTCCTTCAATTACAAATATAGGTTACAAATCACAGCAATATTGGCAATATCAGCTAATTTGTCACCAACAGAAGTCATAGATACTTTCATATAACATTATAGCAGTTACAGAAATCTCAAAACATGATTTATGCTCATGTCTGCTTTGAAGTTGTGATAGTCATTAGACTGATGCTAGATCTTATTATTTCATGCATTGATCAAGATACACATACGTCACTACATCACAACTTGTTTAGTGATTGGTAAGTGTATTTCATGGTAATTGGTTTCATTTTAAATTTTATGTATTTTATTTGACACTTAACATTATTTTTAAAATGGGTCATATGCAGTAAAGGGAAAAGGTAGTGACATCTTAATGATATTGCTTGTACTTGTTCATTAGTGGTGTTTGTGATACCAACTTTTGTTTATTATAAAGTTTAGTCATTTAATCACTTACTCTTAGGGTTTTTTTTTTTTAATCAATTGGCTGTAGTTATGACTGCCTTTTAGCAATTCACAATTTTATTGTTCAAATAACTTCTTCACTGTGATTCAATTCATTACTGAACAATTAAAATTTTTATGTATAGAAGACTTTAAACCATGGCATATCTATAAAATTGAATATAAACTAGTATAAAAAGAAATAAGGAATAACTACATATACTGCTATGGAATGATTTCCAGGATGGACTGTTAATTCAAAAGAGCAAAATGAAGACATAGATATATAGTATACCACATTTTATCTAATAAATAGGATATATAAATATAAAATAAAAATATATAGCTCATTTTTATTAAAATGGCCAAAATGCAATGAGATATTCTGGACACTGGAACAGAAAGAGGACATTAATGGAAAAACTAATGAAATCTGAAAAAAGTTCATAGCTTAGTTGATAGGGTGCTAATGTTACTTCTAATTTTTGACATTGTACCATGATTATATAAGGTGTTAGCATTAGAGGAAGCTGGGTGAAGGGCATGTAGTCTTCTCTGTGTTATCTTTATGACTTTTCTGAAAGCTGAAAATTATTCCTAAATAGTTTTTTTAAACAAAAGTAAAAAAATGAAAAGGTAAATAAGAAACTAATAAAAATATTATTTACTGAGGGAGAACAGGATAAAGGCAATAGGAATAGAAACTAGAGGCCTCTGAAAGTCCATTGTTTTATAAATTTAACTCTGGAACTATGCAATATTTTAAGTAATTGTAAAACAAAAGTGAAGGGAATAAAGTTCCTAAAAGAAAAAGCAAAACTAATCTAAAATATAACTACTTTTTGCATTGCTGGCTTAATTTCACAGAGGGGAATTATGTCAAGTGATTTAAAAATAGATAATTTGTCTGTGCACTCCTAGTGGGATGTATACTATGGCCAAAACAAACTGTAAAAAAAATCTTAAACTGTTTTGAGTAATTGTGTACTAATATTGGCACTGTTATTTTGAACCCATTGTGTGTGTATATATATATATACACACACACACATATGCATATGTATATGTGTCTGTGTATATAATATATAGTAGTATAACATTAATAAAGTAAGTTTATATCATTACTAATCAATATCTTCAGTACAATAGACAAAAATAAAAACATAAAGTCAAAGAAGTAAAAGCCCTATAGTCATGTATTTAAACTGGAAAAACTGGGTTGAATTCATGATAATTTTCTCTTAAAAATATCAGAGGCAACATGATATTCTTTTACTGATGACTAAAAGAAGCAAATTAGAGATAAAGATATAAATAAGATGATTAAAAGACATAATAAGGTGATTTATTGGTAATTAAAAGAAGCACATTAAGAGATGAGTACATAAATAAGGAAAAGAAGTCAGATTTTTAAAAATTTAATGAAATGAGCACAGTGGTCTCCAGTGTGGAAGGCACCGTGGAGGATGGTGGAAAAAGGAGGGTCTACTCATTACGGCTGTTGTCAAATGGAGGAAGGAGATACTTTGGAGGTAATGAGTATGGGGCAAACCATCCTTTATACTTAATCACTGAGAATATTACAGTAAAATTAACAATACTGACAATTATGATTTGAATTAAGAAAAGCTTCAGTCATGACCATATCGTCTTCTGGAGAGCAGTCAGATGTTTTAATATATTAGAAATAAATAAAACACGTTTCTACATTTAAACATAAGTTCAGGTATGGAAATTTTTGTGTGTGGCATGCTTTATTCACAGATGATACTGCAAAATGAGGAGTGGTTATATTTGGAAGCACTTCCAAATATGAGCTAATGTCCCCTATTGATTTGCACCATGTGATACCTTAAAGTATCTTGGTAGGAATAACAAGTGTCTGGTCTGAGTCTATAATTATGAAAGGAATTGGCTGATAAGTAGTTATATGAAGCCATGTGTCTCTCAGAATGTAAGTGCTGCCTAAATAGGTCATTGCAAGATGATCAGGGCTGTCTAAATATACAGTTAATCTCCAAATGAATCTGGAGTATCTCCTCCCTTCCACACAGTGCCTTGCACATTGGAGACCATTGTGCTGCTTTAATCAAGTGTTTTTTTCAATCTGACTTCTTTTCCTTATTTATGTTTTCATCTCTTAAAAAATAGTAGTACTATAGCTTGCTTCACATTTTAAACGTGGGATTTATTGAGTCACTAGTCTCAGATATCAATGACAGAATAGTCTTAGTTGAACTTGTCCTTATGTGAGATACTCAGATGTTAATGGCTTTCTTTTTTGGTAGAGTGGTTAATTTCTTTAATTATACTTTACTGCTATCTGTTTTCTGGGGCCAGTAAATAAATATACTGAATTGATATTTGAATTGATCGATCACATTATAAGGAGAACAACTGATCTTATTTTTCAAATAGGGAAAAAAATGTGCTCAATTGTATAAAATATATTAATTCTTTCTTTCCTAAATATCTATGTACCAGGCACTATTCTCATACTGTGCCATGCGCAGGTGAGTTACACATGGAGAGTATCCCTCCTCACACTCTTGCCTATTCCTGCTGTTCTCCTCTGTTGTCTAAAATTCATTGCATAGTTGTAATGCAAGTGCCATTCATGTATTTTAACAAGTTTTTTAAAATGCGTATATATCTGGAGTTGGTAGAAGACTGACCTCTTAGTGTTAGCAGAATCAGATTACTTCCCCTCTAATACCTAGCTGAAACGAATCGCATTGATGGAATAAACTTTGTCTTAAAATGAGTGTTATGGAAGAAATTGTTGATTAATTTGGCACATTAAATATTCGTAGTGTGGACACTTGGACAGCTAGACGGCAGATGAGAGCGATGAGTATCTAAGGAATCTGGGATAGTGAACAGAAAGGAGTAAAGAAAGGAAGATCCATTTCTAAGGATCTTTTGTCATTGTGCCACAGACTGACTCTGTAGCCTATCCCAGAGCCAGTTCTCTTGGCATCTCATCTTTTGCTCCACTCGTCCTCATCTCTCCCCTTGACGTTCCCTTTTGTTGAGGCTGTTCTTTATTTAGGGTGTATCAATCAGAATATCTTCACAATTTCCATGCTTACAAAGTTGCCAGAAAGATGTTTTATAAACCTAAGCCAAATAATATTACTCCACCAATTAAAACATTCCAGTGGCTTCCTAATACATGTAGAATTAAAGAAACTTTATACCTCAGCCCTCAAAAGTGCTTCATCTGGCTTTGGCCTGTTCTGTGATATTATCTCCCACTGTCTTAGTTTGTTTTATGTTGCTATCACAGAATACTGCAGACTAGGTAATTTATGGTGAACAGAAATGTATTTGGCTCACAGTTCTGGAGGCTAGTAAGACCAGCATTGAGGGGTTGCATCCAGTGAGGGCTTTCTTGCTGTGTTATAGCATGGCAGAAGGCATCATATGCGCGAAAGACAGTGGGAGATCAAACCCACAGCCTCAAGCCCTTTTATAATTAGCATTAAAACATTCATGAAGGTGGAGCCTTCATGACCTTCCCGTTAGGTTCCCTTTCCCAACACTGCTGCATTGGAGAGTAAGTTTCCAACACATGCTCTTTGGGAGACGCATTCAAACTATAGCTCCCACTGTTCAGGTGTTTAAGTCATGCTGCCTTTCTCTCCATGATTTGGACATCCTGAGTATATTCTTGGTTGGCAGATTTTGGACTTCTTTTTTTCTCTCTTTCTCTTGACTCTTTCCCTAGACCTTTGTATGTCACTAATATACCTTTGTATGTCACCCCCGTGTTAATCTCTAAATAGAAATACCTTATTTTTTTGTTTACTTGTTAATTGTTTCTCTGATTTCACTGGAACATAAGCTCCATGAAGGCAGAGATCTGCTGTGTCATGTTTTCTGTTGTTCATTAAAGATGTGTTAAATGAGTAAATAGAGTACATTTTATTTTGATGAATTTTACTTATTATTTTAGGGAAATACCCTCTGTAAGCAATGCCTCATTTTCATTTAGTTTCCCTCTTTATAAAAAGCCCAAAGTTTTCAAATAAATATACAAATATATGCACAAGATGAAAAAAAACTTTTCCTTATATTTAAGTGTCTTTAATTTGGGGTAAGTTGAGATGGTAAAAGAGCATGCAGCTCTCTTTTTCTTAGAGTGCATATTTGTGATGGAAGGCTGAAAAGTATTCTTAAGTGTCTTTGATATATTTCCTGGGGCTTAATCACTGTTAGCCAGAGAATGTTATCTGTTGCTGAAGAAACAAATAGGCAAGAAAAATGTCAGACTAGCAGTATTGCTTTCTATTTTATGTGATTTTATTCTTACTGCATCATCCTCCTTTTCACTTCTACGTCCTGCAAGTAGTTTGGACGCTTCTTAAGAATGAAAATAAGGCCGGGTGCGGTGGCTCCTGCCTGTAATCCCAGCAGTTTGGGAGGCCGTGGTGGGCAGATCATGAGGTCAGGAGTTTGAGACCAGCCTGAACAACAACAGCCTGAACCACCCTATCTCTACTAAAAATACAAAATTAGCCGGATGTGGTGGTGCATGCCTATAATTCCAGCTACTCAGGAGGGTGAGGCAGGAGAGTCACTTGAACTCGGGAGGTGGAGGTTGCAATGAGCTGAGATCGTACAGTTGCACTCCAGCCTGGGCAACAAGAGTGAAACTCTGTCTCAGAAAAAAAAAAGACTAAAAATGAGAACATATGTTTTTATTTCCCAATATTGTGTAGCAGGGTGCTAGAGAGTAAATAATCAATAATCACTTTTTCACTAAAAATAATATTTAAGTTTTACTAGGTAGTTACAATTTAGCAAGAAATATATAATTCATTATAAAAACCCAGTGAAGTAGCAAGGCAGATAATAATTTCTTTCTTTTACAGATTGAAAGACAGATTTCAGAGTTTACCAGAGTTATCTGAGTTCACTCAGCTAGTAGTGGCTGAGCTAGGAGTAGGGACTCTGGAGAGTGCTCTGTACCCTCTAAGGGCTAATGTCTCTTTGTGACACATTGTTAATGAATGATGGTATTGCATACAAATTAAAAGAGTCAGTAACTTCATGTAAGGTTTAGTGAAATACTGTTCATTCTTGATAATAAAGTGAAAACATGGATTAAGCATTTGAAACACAACTCACATACAATCTCGCAGATGACAATGAGGCCTCTGAGAATATGCTGGTGTTTTAGACCAATAGTGGAAGAACAAATAGTTCCAATGGGCCTGAGCCTTCAAGCCTTACTGTCTTTTGCAAACTTGCTTATAACCTGCTGAACACGCCACAGAATTGCCCTATCATTAGAGAATATAACAATATCAAATAATTTTGCCTTTTTGCTTCTTTTCAAAACAATTTTGAAAAACTGTTAACCTCCTTGCATATTTTTGACAGTCAAACTTTTTGTTATAAGTAAAATAGTTGGCCAGGCACGGTAGCTTATGCCTGTAATCCCAGCACTTTGGGAGACTAAGGCAGGCAGATCATGAGGTGAAAAGATGGAGACCATCCTGGCCAACATGGTGAAACCCTGTCTCTACTAAAAATACAAAAATTAGCTGCGTGTAGTGGTGCGTGCCTGTAGTCCCAGCTACTCAGGAGGCTGAGGCAACAGAATTGCTTTAACCCGGGAGGCAGAGGTTACAGTGAGCCGAGATCGCACCACTGTACCCCTGCCTGGTGACAGAGCGAGACTCCATCTCAAAAAAAAAAAGCATACACACACAGTAAAATAGTTGCAAATGATGCAATTTCCACTATATTATAAATATTGACATACTAAAACAAAACTGCTGTATGACTTTTTAGAATATGTTCAGTAGCATATAAATGCAATTATCTATTAATAAAAGGCAATAATCTGTTTTAAAATACTTGCATAAGCTCTTTTTAACAGTTGGAAATTTTATCTCCCTCTCTTGACTACAAATTTCATTCCATAAGTCACAATGTAAATACTTTTATACTTGCTTTACTATTTGTATCACTTATTACATAGCTCTTAAGACATATGTCCATTATTATAAAATTTAAAACAATTAATTTTCTGTGACCATGAGGCTCTAAGTATTTAAAAACATTCTCCTGAATTGCATTATCATTACAATATTATTACTGCATGATTAGTAAAAACAAGATAAATGTGTATTTTAAAAATAATATATAATTGTTAACACAAAATGTAAAATTTTCTTACTTTATTACCATTATTAGATGTGGCAGATCTTTTCCCAATCAATTCATGTGTCTATGTATACTATTTATTGCTAGGATGAAATGGAATTTAGCATCAGTTTTATTTCTGTTAATTTTTAAATGCATAGATGCTGATAAATCTTATTCATGCAAATAAGTAGATAAGAATGCACACCTGTAATCCTAGCTACCCAGGAGCCTCAGACAGGAGAATTGCTTGAACCCCGGGAGGTGGAGGTTGCAGTGAGCCAAGATTACACCACTGCACTCGAGTCTGGGTAATAGAGTGAGGCTCTGTCTCAAAAAAAAAAAAAAAAAGGAATGGAATGGAATGGAATAAGTTTGTTATAGCAATATTATTGAGTGTGATATTGGAGCAGAATTCACTTAGTTCTCTTTTTTCTTGCAATAAATACCAAAATTCACACAAGTTAACTTTAATCAAGATTAATTTTAATGATCTATCAGCTGACAAGTTGATTTTGGCCCTCCTTCAATTTTGCTAAAAGCAAAGAATTTGAAACTATCTTATTTTCCAAAGGGTTTACTTCCTTGTCAGAATAATTCATTTTCTGAAAGCTGATGCTGATATTTGAAAATGTTGCTTTGTTTGGTCCCCAGAAGTTTTGACATTTGTGGGCCATGAACTATGGTAAGATTCTGGATGGGCAAAATGTTTGGGTATCTTTTGTGAGGAGGGAGAAAGAGATTATGAAGGAGCACCACAGGCATATCTTCAGGCAGATCAGCTTTAGTAAAAAGAATGTATGGAAATTGAATATCTGGAAATATAGTGATCTGCAAATACCATTTTGAGTGTCCCAGGGTTAATGGACTAGCTGTGGGTATTGAATAAAGCACCCTGATAATCAAACTGGATCAGGAAGAGGATGATCAGGAGCTGCCACCGTTCACGTTTTCTTATTTATCATTAATTGTCTTGCTTCAGAGGAAAACTCCAAAGATGGTCAAATACAGCGACTTTTCATTGATTTCTCAGAATAGTGCTAAGTTGGTAGAATAAAATAAGACATGTCTCCAATTTTTATTATTTAGAGATGTTTTGCTTATTTTTTGAACATAGAAATTTAGTGTTTGCTGAAAGCAAAGTGGTTCACATACTTTTTGCAGGGATAAATAATAGGAGGGCTGGTTTCATTGGCAAAATTATGAGATAGTAATGTTGATTTTCGTGATTTCTCACATCTTCCTTCAGCATATGCCTTTCTTTCATTTTTCGGATTCTTCAGGTCTTCAACTCTTGAGTTGCTACAATGATCTACCCACTGCCAAACCTCAAACTCCCCATCCTCACCTTGTCTCTGACATCTGAATTTTAAGGGGAATTCCTAAAGAGTCCAAAACCTTCAACACACAAAAGAATGCAAGATACAAAAGAGTGTTACAGACAGTGAGAACTGTTCTTTTAAAGTAAAAAATTACTTCCTCAAATATAGATAAGTAGATAATACTACTTTTTTTTTTTCCCATGGTCAGGTCTGGGGGACTGGGAAGGATAAGTAAAGTGTAGTATAGTTCCTGTGTGCTGGACCAGTTGTTTATTATGTAGGCCAAGTAGTATTTTGTAAGCCAAATGACCTTCTTAGACTGAGTTCCAAGACAGGGCTATTTAGATCGGATCCACGTGATACAAATACTGCATATCATATGAAACTGAAGACAGTGACCAGATACTGACCTCCCAGGATGTGGCGCCGAAAGATTAATGAATGGATGAAGTTTGTGTTTCTGACAGCATTTTGGCTTTTAGAAAAAGTTGTGAGCAATGGTAGTGACAAGCAAGCAAAGGACTGTTGTATCTAAGTCTAAATAAACAAAAGATAGGAGCAGACTGAATATAAATAGATGAAGGTTCTTTTTTTTCTTAGTGTCAAGATAAAGCACATAGCAAAGCAGAATCTTTA
Source organism: Cacajao melanocephalus (assembly GCA_963573385.1). Lineage (NCBI taxonomy): Eukaryota > Metazoa > Chordata > Mammalia > Primates > Pitheciidae > Cacajao > Cacajao melanocephalus. The sequence continues at coordinate 96,443 of CAUYLG010037992.1, read as the reverse complement.
TTTATAATTATTATAGAGTCGAATTTGAGTTCATTGCCCTTGAGAATAAGCAAATCGGTGTATTTTTAAACATCTTCCATGCTAAATTTTATTTTTAATGAAATCATGTGCATCAGTTTAAAGAGAAACAATATTATTGAATCCACATAACTACAATTTTGACATGAAGAAAGTGTTTTAATAAGACACTTATCCCGCAATTTTCTTAATGGAGTCAGTTTCTTCTTCAAAAAGCAATACCATTCTTAACTCTTTAAGAAAATGACAAGCTATTGTATTTCCCATTCCAAGGAAAGTTACTCCAGCACAGAAAGCTGTAGCCATCATGATAAATGTTTGAGCCAATAACCAGGATGTTTCTGTATTGCTCATGAAGCCTTAGCATATTTTATATCCTACACAGTGTAGAGGAGAAAATTATGCTTTGCAACAGCTAGGGACTTATGCCAGGATAATTTCCTTAAATAAACTTTTTATTTAATTTATTATAAAAGTCATTAATACATAGATTATAGAACTTCTGCCATAAAAAAGGCCTGAGGAGATCCTCAGTCAATTTTTTTTTTTATATCTAGAGTTCTAGAGATTTGTCAAAGATCACATCATGAGTTGGTCTCAGAGCTGACTCCCAGTCCGGTGCTTCTGCCACTTTTCCAGTCACCCTCCTGAGATGGCCACTTGTCTGTATGCACATACAGAAAAAGGTACTGGGAAAAGTAGGGAATAATACTTAAAACCCTTCCATTTGTCTTTCCAGAGCCTGTCAGAGAGAATTGGGATACCAAAGTAAAGTCTTTAGAGACATCAGAGTATTTATTCTTCATTCCGATGTCCAAATTTAGACCTGTCTGAAATTTAAGATGTTTGGTGAACTATAACATCAGTAATATTGCCTTTTAAATTTTTAGAGTCGTACACCAAAGAAATGCTGGGATGCAGCAGAGATTCACTGGGCAGGATCTGAGTATAGGGCCACACAAAGCAATCTGGGAGAGCTGAATGTTTATGGTAAACATTTGCAAGTTTGAAAACCTTATTTATACCAATAAGTGCTATGATTGAAGTCAGTGGTGAGAGTTCCGGAGCTCTGTCTACTTGTCTTTCTCTTTCCTCTGAGTAGCTGCTGCTTCAGAGATCCCTGAGCTTATAGAAAAACACCTCCTGGAAACCGCAGGGCTAGGAAATCGACTTGCAAAGGAATCTTTTATTTGAAATTACAGACACTCTTTCTTTAATTCAACAAATATTTACATGATTAGAAGGGTCTTTTATGCACATTTATGATGTGCTACTTTTCACTCTAAGATAATGTTGAGTGAGCTGATTGTTCAATAATAATTTATTTTTTCATGCCAGTTATCGGAGGAATGTCTATGGCCATAGCACCCTGAACACGCTTGATCTTGTCTGATTTTGGAAGCTAAGCAGGGTTGGGCCTGGTTAGTACTTGGATGCGAGGTAGTGGACTGTATTTTATGAGGTGTTTTCATATACTTGACTCACGTGATTTTTGTAACAATTCTTTAAAACAGATATTTTAAATATTCACTTCTCAGGTGAAGTAGCAGAGCCTCAGAAAAATTGAGTTGTCCCAAGGCTGCATAGTCACTGAGGAAACCAATATCCCAAGCTAGGCTTCCGACCACAAGTCTGGGCATTTTAGACTGTTTTCCTTTTTAACCTATGTGGGTTTGCCCATTGTCTTTGGTACAGTTTGTGAAAATGCTGGTATAGCCTGTGGTCATGGAATTAATCAAATCCAGATTTGGTTTATAAAGTACAGAAAACCATGACCTCAGCTTCACTTGCACTCACTAACTAAGCTAATTGGCTGAGGGGAATTAAAATCTCCATGGTAATTATCACTGAAGCTTAAGCATACTTAATTATAAGCTGGAATCTTGGATTGTTTTCATTAGTGTCGGCTTCAAGAGTCACTATTCTTATTGAAGCATAGTTGTGTCTTTGAGTCCTATAAGCAGAGCTATCTCTAGATAGTAAAAGAATTTTCCCTAAACTTTCATCGCTATTTTTTGTGCTAGTGTCAGGGAAATGACTTAGGGAGGAGGGTGATGGGAAGAAGGAAGTCATCCTGCCAACAGATGCACAAAAGGACTTACATGAATATAATCAATCCACGATTTTGCCATTTTATGCCCAAAAGGATAGAGTCTCTCATTTCACCCTCAAGCTGTAATTTTCTGATATCGTTTTAAAATCACTGCCCCTAATACTCCTTTTATCCAACTTTATCTCATCATAATAACTGAGATGTGGAGAAAGAAGAGGAAGCTCATACTGATTTTCTTTCATAACCCTTTCCCTTTCAGGAAAGTTGCTGCTCATCAGCACCAGCACGAGCCTTTTATGTGTTCTTATATGACGCACAGCTGTGCACTGAGCACACAGAGAGGCACATAACACAAAACCAGTCACCTGGTGAGCAAAGAAGAATCAAGGGCAGGGGGAAAGTCGCAGTAAGATTTCCGGCTGTTTCTTCTTAGGACAATGTTTTGCCTGACTAGAATGTGAGACTGGAGAATTGTTGGCTCTGGTTTACAAGTCTGGTCACACTTACAGAATCCTTTCCATGTGGGGAGTCATTTTGATTTGATAGGCAGCCACATAGTTGTCTTATTTGTCTGGGAGTCCAGTCATCTCACCTCTTTAATTTCCACTCAAACTTTCCCACCATATGGTTCGGAGTTTGAAAATATTTGATATGGTCAGACCTCCAAGGTTTCTCCAATATGAATTTGTAATTGGCTTTGAAATTCTCAGGCCTGGGAATCAGTTGCTATCAGCCAGAATCTCCTGAGGTCACTTCATACCATAGCAGGCCACCTCTAATCTTCTGTACCCAATGGTATTTTGGCAGGGTATTTAGACTTCCTTTCCTTTCTTAGTTCTCCTTGAAGTTTGATGCCAATTAGATGCCCCCACCATGACAATTTTCTCAGTGTCACATCTCCAGGTGTTGGGAACAAGTGTGTCTAGTGCTATATTTGAGTATGACCCAAACACATATTTTCTTTCTTCCCAGGCAAGCCCGGAAGCATTTTAGCAATCTTTTCTGCACATATTTTTGAGGAGATCCTGACGAGAGAGTACAAGTTGTGGTTTTCATGTTGAATTTATTGCCTTTCTCATTAAACAGTAGTAAGAAATGAAGTTTCATAGTTTTCATCTGTGCAGTTTCTGGTGCAGCTTTTGATGTTTTCTGGTTTATAGCCTGGTACGGATTTCCTGTATTCAGCAGACATTTGATCCTTTTTCCCAGCACCCTCTTATTTTTTAAGCACAGGAAAGTTAAATTCTTGGGATGGCAGAATACAGTAGCTGATACAAAACTATGGTATTTTAATCCTATCATACATTTAATTGTTAAGTCCTTGGTTGTGGGACACACACTGTAAATATTTAAAGGCCTCAGAATTGGGGAATGCCACTGTCATTTATTCAGCATATATTTATGAAGCCTCCCCTTGGAGGGACAATGCTGGATGAGGCAACAAACTAGATTCTGTTAATTTATTTCAAATATTTTATCTTGAGAAAAGGCAAATTGTTTCAAAGAAAATAAGAAGGCACTGGGATTTATTTTTAGCTATTGGTGTTTTCAAAAAAAATGACCGTACTAATTGATGTGTGTACTGAGTAAATATATTTGTGAGATCTCACTATAGGCCCAGTTACTAAACAGAGATAGCAAATGAATCTCATCAAATCTTCTCAAGTCTTTATCTGAGAGACATGGTTTGTCTTTGCAAATGGAAAAAGCAATATTAATTAACATGATATATCTCTACAGGAATGATGTATGATGTGGAATCCCATCCTTGGGTCTTTAATGCTTTGCTTGGTTCTCTATCTCTTACCTCTTAGAATATGACACACGAGGATGGATATAATTAGGAAACTACTGATTCTTCATGAGAATGTCAGTGTTAAGTGGCTGAGATAATAAAAAAGCAAGATAATTTAAAATTATGTATGAATTTTTGCAACCAATCATATGCATACAGTCACACACCACGTAATGACGTTTCCGTCAATGGTGAACCACACATACCATGGTGGTTCCACAAAATTATGATGGAACTGAAAAATTTCTATCACCTAATGATGTTGTAGCTGTTGGAGTGTCATAGTGCAGCACATTACTTCCGTGTTTGTGGTGATGCTGATATAAACAAATCTGTGCAGCTAGTTGTATCAAAGTCTAGTACATGCAGTTATGTACAGTACATAATTTTTAATAATGATAATAAATGACTGTATTACTGGTTAATGTATTTATTGTACTATTAATCATTATTTTAGAGTATACTTTTCCTCCTTATTTAAAAAAGTTATCTGTAAAACAGATTCACGCAGGTCCTTCAGGAATGTTCCAGAAGAAAGCATTGTTACCACAGGAGATGACAGCTCCATGTATGTTATTGCCCCTGAAGACCTTCCAGTGGGACAAAATGTGGAGGCAGAAGACACTGATATTGTAGGCGTAGGCTAATGTGTCTGTGTCTTAGTTTAAATAAGTTTAAAAGATTAAAAACAGGTTTTTTTATAAATAGAAAAAAGCTTATAAAATAATAATATGAAGAAAAAGTATTTTGCATAGCTGTACAATTGTGTTTGTGTTTTAAGCTAAGTGTTACTACAAAAGAGTCAAAAAGTTAAAAATTTTAAAAAGTTTATAAAGTAAAAAAGTTTCAGTAAGCTGAGGTTAATTTATGATTGAATAAAGCATTTTAAAAATACATTTAATGTAGGCAAAGTGCACAATGTTAATAGAGTCTCCAGTAGTGTACAATAATGTCCTAGGCCTTCCCATTTACTTACCACTTATTCACTACCCACCTAGACCAACTTCCAGTCCTGCAAGCTCCATTCATGGTAAGTGCCCTATACAGGTGTACCATTTTTTATCTTTTAAAAGATAGTTTTGGCCGGGCGCGGTGGCTCACGCCTGTAATCCCAACACTTTGGGATGCCAAAGTGGGTAGATCACGAGGTCGGGAGTTCAAGACCAGCTGACCAACATGGAGAAACCCCATCTCTACTAAAAATACGAAAATTAGCTGGGTATGGTGGCACATGCCTGTAATACCAGCTACTCAGGAGGCTGAGGCAGGAGAGTCGCTTGAACCCGGGAGGCGGAGGTTGCGATGAGCTGAGATCGTGCCGTTGCACTCCAGCCTGGGCAACAAGAGTGAAACTCCATCTCCAAAAAAATAAAAAAAGATAGTTTCACTGTATTTCTTGAATATTTAGATGTTTCAATACTGTTTCAGTTGCCCACAGTATTCAGTACAGTCACATGCTGTGTAGGTTTATAGCCTAGGAGCAATAGGTCACACCTTACAGCCTAGGTGTATAGTAGGCTGTACCATCCAGATTTGTGTAAGTCACCCTATGATCTTTGTACAATGACGAAATTACCTAATGAAGCATTTTTCAGAACATTTACATCGCTAAGCAATGCACGACTGTATTTATAAAATCAGATATATCTTCACTAATTTGCTTTATTTATGTTCATTTTAAAATGTTTTCCAAAAATCACACTAAATGATGACTTGGAGGTTATCTTACACAAGTATCTGAGGTTATAAATGTCTTTTGAGTATCTATAGTAGATGTTACATTCTGTATTTTTTCATATTTGATAATTTACATTATTATTTTCATTTCTGCTACCACGAAAACAAGAGTGAGTTTAGCATGTTTTTCATAACATGTCAAAGATGTATTGACTGGGTTGGAGTCACCTCTCCAGATGTCTCTTTCTATTCATACCTGCTTCACCCTGCTCTGGGACCTAGAAATTTGGTAGGTATAGACTAGTCTCTGGTGCCTCTAGCTTCTGGATGCTTTTAGTCAATGGGAGCCTTGGTCATACTTCTGGGCATTTTTCCTGAGTTTACTTTCAGTGGCTGTCTCTCTTTCAAAGGTGACCATCTGACACAACAAGTTTCCTCTTGGATTGTGGTCATCTCACTCCTCTTTCACTGTGCTTAGGAGTATTAACAGATCCTTGAGTATTAAGAGCCTTCAGGTTACCTGCTTACTACCTCTTCCCTCACCTCCTTCCACACATTGTGCAGTATCTTGTTATAAATAAAGCATCCTCAAACCATTCTGCGTTCAGTGCGCCATCTGTTTCCTGTAGGGATCCTGGCTGATTTTTTTAAAAAAGGAAAGATACAGAGCTCAGGGTATAGGGTAGCTGTGGATTACTTTCATTTGTAAACAGAAAGGGAAGCAATAGAGGAGGAAAAAGAATAGAAAATTGTAGCTCACCTTCAGATTTGTTAGAAAGGACTTAAAGCCCCTAGGATAAGCACATTTACTAATTTTTTCTGTCCCAAACAGATATATAATTTATATATATATATTAACCTCGTGTTTGCTCAGTTTTGTACATAGCTCAAAATTTCAGATTTACTAGTGTACAAATATGGGTGAAGAATAGCAGTTTAGATCCACCACATGGGTAAGACTCAATTCTTTTTTTTTTTTTTTTTGAGACGGAGTTTCGCTCTTGTCTCCCTGGCTGGAGTGCAATGGCGCGATCTTGGCTCACTGCAACCTCTGCCTCTCGAGTTCACACGATTCCCCTGCCTCAGCTTCCCTAGTAGCTGGGATTACAGGCACCCACCACCATGCTTTGCTAATTTTTTTGTATTTTTAGTGGAGACGAGGTTTTACCATGTTGGCCAGGCTGGTCTCGAACTCCTGATCCACCCGCCTCAGCCTCCCAAAGTGCTGGAATTACAGGCAAGATGCAATTCTTTATTCCTGAGATTCTTATATAGTTCTTCCAACTGGCCCTGAGATGATTCTTTATTATCCACAGTGACTGTGCTAATGGAATTTCTGAGGATGACTAATACTTATGTCAGAGCTGATTCCATTTAGAGTCTTTTCTTTGGCAAGTGACTAAAAGTATTGTTATGTTTGTTATTCATTGTGGTACTGTTTTCTTTATTCAGAGGCTACATGGACTATAGCATTCTAAATGTATAAACTCTAAACCTTAGTATTCTAGGTTGGCAGTTAAAATGATTAATGGCAAAAGACTTTTCTACTCACTGAGGACTTTCATATATAGGGTACAGGACAGGATAGGTGAAAAGATAACCCCCAATGATAATATCTTTGCATAACCAGAATTTTATATTATTAAGAATTTTTATAGAATAGATTTATTGATTTATTTCTGTCCTCTGTGTTTTAGTTTGTTCATGAGCTAATATTAAAGAAGCTTGACCTTTCTATTTTTATTTTGGGAAACAAATTTAGGATGCTTTTTAAGAGGGAACAAATAGTATAAACAAATTCATTTTGTTAGAAAGTATTAGCTTGTCGGATAGTGAAAACCTGCTTTTCTTTTAGAATTTTTAGCAATGACAACAAAATATTGACTTTTTAAAATTCCAGAGCAGAACAAGTGATTGTTATTTGTTACATACCAGAGATGCTTTCCCTAGCAGTGCCAAAGTATATTTGGGGAAGGCCGTGTAGTTTATAGGCAGACTTTGTTTAAAAAGAGAGAGAGATGGAAAGAACTACTTTTTCCAATATTTTAATTTATTACGGCTAGCACATTTTTACTATTTATAAATCCATTTCCAGTGTCTGTCTACCAAAAAGTAAAATCTGATAGAGTATGTTTGGATATTTTATTTTCAGACATATGGTCCTGAAAGACCTCTTTAACATTGAAAGAGCCTTTAAAATAGGGCTCCAGATTGCTAAGAGCTGAAAATTTATAGTAATAATTTTTATGCTAAACTTGACTTTTGAGTACTCTATAATTATTGTCTCTTCTGATGTCCAATTCTATATGAAATATTTTATTTTTGCAAGATAACTTGTATCTTTTATAGCTGTAGAATGATCATATTTTCATTCAGATAGCCCTGCCCTCAAAATGTGGCCCTGGTCAACCAAACCCCGTGCATTTAAACACCTGTTTCAGATTCTGCATTCACTGAGGAGATGAAAACAAATGGAAATAACCTGCTCCTGTAGCATTCATTCAGCTACAAAGAAGTCGGCCATTGATCTTTTAACAGATGGTTGTGTATTTGCTTCTTTTCACTGAGGTCCAGCTTACTGATCAAGAAGCAGATACATCAGCTAAAAACTAGTAACTTCATAAATGACCCATTTGCCAGTTTCAAAGCATTATTTGAAATATTTGGATTTAAAATTGGAGAGACAAGTGTAATTTTAACTTTCCATAAAAATTGGTTATTAATTGCAATAAAATTTCAAGGTTCTATTTCTATAACATAAAGCAAATTTATACTATATTAAATTGTATGTTTATTGTGCTACTTTCAAGCATTGAGCTTTAATAGCCCTGAGGAAGACTGCAGCTTGTGTTACTATGCTCAGTAACAAGTCAAGGCTTGGCTTATATGTCTACTTACCTCCCATTTGAAATTCTTTCTACAAGTATCTTTCTGCTGAAGAGAAGATTTAAAGATGAAACTGTAGTGCAAGGAACATGTTCAATTTTGGTCAATACTTTGTTCACTTAATGTGAACACTACTCCTAGGATCTAGAGAGGGACTTGCCACCCAATGGTGTGTTCTTAGGGAGCTGTGTATGTCATAAGGAACATCACTTCCTTCTCTTCACTTTTCTCTTCATTAATCCTCTTATGGTTTTTTGCTTACGGAGATTGATACTACTAATGTTGTAAATAAAGAGGTATTTTTAATAAGTAAGGCAAACCTCTTAGGTACCTACCTGTGGTCACTTTATTAGATGAGTTCATAATGACCCTCATACTTGTTTATTCTCTGGGCCATAGCGAAATTAACACATACTGTTAATGACCTGAGGATAGCTGTGTGAGGATCCTTGTTCATTCTCTTTTATGGTCATAAACTTTATTCCTAACCTGCCTATATACTACTGGTTATAAAGAAGATGGGATAACAAAGAATAAATCCATCACTACTACAAGGAAAATCCCACTGTTGGGATTTAAAGAGGCGGGAGACATGGTTTCTGTCATCTCGCAGTTCATAATCTAATGAGTTGGAAGTAAGCACGGAATTACAATGCAGTTTGTTAATGATATAATTTGAATGTGTACTAGATCTTTTTCTAAGGGTGAGGTTTGGGTCAGGGAGAGCTACCAGGTGGAGGTAACCTAAGTTGTGCATTCTGGAAAGACAAGTAAGAGGGCTACACAGGCAAAGGAAAGGGTTGGCAGATCAGGGAGTTGTTTAGGGATGTGAGGTACGGCACAGTAGAGCAGTAGAGTCAGAATAGTTAGGTAGTTAGGTTGAGATACCATTATGTGCAACCATGTTTCTGAGCTTTGCAGTTCTCACACACTCTCATTTCAATCCATTCTGTAGGCAAGCAAAATATTATTCCTGTTTAACAAGTAAGAAAAGCCAGGCCAGAAATGTTGAGTGAATTGTACAAAATCTTATAGCTGCTATAGTCAGGATTTGAATCTAGGTCTAGTGACTCTAAATTCTGTCCTTTTAGTATGCCATTTTGTTCAAGTCCTTTTAAAGTGAAGAGTAGGACTAACTCTTCACTAATAAAAATGTACCAGCTTTCTTTCTGAAACTATACAATTTTTAGATGTACTATGTGTTATTTCACTTTGTACCCTGAACTGTGCTTAGCATGGTGCTTGACTTGTAGTAGGTGGCTAATCATTGTTTTGAACTGAATTGAATTGATGTGTGGGTATTGTAAAACTTTGTTGAATGAATGAAAGTCTTGGCCAGGACTTTTTACTTTTCCTCTTGTTACTTAGTTCTTTTCCAGTCTGTTCTTACATTCATGGGTGTCAACATGCAGTAGAACTTCATTCCCAGATCCTAAACTTGGAACTTCAGCTTCAGCTTCTCACCCTCTAATCAGACTCTCCTTTGCATGTGGTAGAGGGTTCCTTTTCAAGTACAGTTGTGTAGAACCTATGCCACATGTTTAGGTCTTTTCCCCTTCATGTTCTTCACTCCAAACATAATCTTGACAAAGAAAGTTATGCCTTTGTCTTGGCAAGTGGTCTTTGTTATCAGTTTTCTTTTCTTAAAACACTAGTAGAAGGCATAGGTACTTAGGGCTTCCTGTGAAGACCTTGCAGTGATTATACACTATTTCTCGCACTTGCTGTTGGCTAGGATGATAATGACTCTTTTTTTTTTTGAGACGGGGTCTCTCTCTGTTGCCAGGCTGGAGCGCAGTGGCATGATCTTGGCTCACTGCAATCTCTGACTCCCTGGTTCAAGTGATTCCCCTGCCTCAGCCTCTCGAGTTTTAGTGGTCTCTCTTTTTTTTTTTATCTCTACATTAAATTGATGAAAAAGGAAACTATACCGTTTGTCTGGAAAGGAAATTAGAGATCATTTGATGCTGACCTGATGTTAAATGAGGACAAGGCTGAATTTAAGCAAAATAACTTGTTTTTACTGACTACTCTCCACTTTCCAGCCTTTGAATTGTGTTGACATTCACAGGAGCTGTGTGGGGCCAATTTTGTGTCAGAAAACTTGAATTTCCAAAAATCTATGAAAGTAATTATATGACTCTAATGGTTCATCTTCCCCACTGTAATGTGAGAGACAGGTCCTAAAGAACAAGCTGCGTCAGTCATCACTGGAAAAGTCTGTCCTGTGTTGGAGTGGACCCGTATTGACTGTTTCTAGTGTTTCTAGTGAGGAATCCACCATTTCTCTTGGCAGCATTTCCAATTCTCTGTCCATCACAGCTTTTCCCAGATGATGAGGCTTGTTTTCTGCAGCTGTGTTTGGCCAGATGGTCATGGGTCATTCTCCTAGGCCCATCTCCATCATGCCCGATAATGTGTGGGGCACAAAGCCCTGATTTGGATGGGGTTGGAGGAGAAGTGTAAATGTTGTTAGTTTAAAGATTCATGTTTTAGTGGTACATTTTTGCTCTTAGTTAAGCCTCCAGGATCCCCGTTACTTGTTTCTTACAAATGAGAGATATCAAACATAGTGATATCTAGCTTTACTTTTTATCATCACTTAGTTATAGTGACAAACCAGTACCTCCACATCCAGTCTTTGTCAATATCATAACCTCTTCATGGGGACCTAGTGTGACAAGAAACATGAGACATTCACTTGACCAGTACCTCAAATGTTCCTGGCCCCACTTTCAAGCAGTGCTTTATTGGAAAATCATCCATAATTTTCTGGCTGCTGTCATTCCTGGGCTCTGCTTTCCATAACCTCTCATTCCTGTTGAACAGCTGTGCTTCTGATTAGTTTTCTCTGGAGGTATTAACTTTTCAGCACTCTGCAGAGGGAAACTTTTGAAGTGATGGGAACAATGGGCCCATCCTTACTTTGTTCCAGCCAGTTAGTCTGCTGTGCTTCAGAAAAAGCAGAGAGACATGAAACTAAACAAAAATAAGAATTCACACAAAAGTTTCTTAAAACAAATCTGAACATTGACATTATGAAAATCATGATTATCCACTCAGTATGAAACAATGTTTACTTGTGTATATTTCTCTTACCTACTTTTCCCATATATTTTGAGAAACAAATATTTAGTTATCAGTAACACATGCCAGTTCTCTGAGGATTTGAGCAGAGATTGAGTGACTCCAGTTGTCAAAGGTAACTATACCTAACCACTTTTACTCTTTTTTTCTGACTATCCAATTTTAGATCAGATTCTATTATTACATAAAATTATTGAATGACATTTTCTTCACAGTATTTACTACTCATTTTATTAAAATAACATATGTTTTACAAATATCTTTAAAAATAGTATATTTATAATTACTAATAAATAAAACTTTTTTTTGAGATGGGGTCTCACTTCATCATCCAGATTGGAGTGCATTTGTGCAATTTTGGCTCACTGCGGCCTCCACCTCCAGGCTCAAGTGATCATCCTTCCTCAGCCTTCCAAATAGCTAGGACCACAGGTACACACCACCACATCCAGCTATTTTTTTAATTTTAATTTTAATTTTTGTATTGTTGGTAGAGATAGGGTTTCATCGTGTTGCCTAGGCTGGTCTTGAACTCCTAAGCTCAAGTGGTTCACCTGTCTCAGCCTCCCAAAGTGCTGGGTTTACAGGTGTGAGCCATCAAGCTTGGCCTTAAAACTTTTAATAGTGTGAATACTGCACTCTCTAGAAAACTAGATAAAATAATATATTTATATGCTAACATATGGAATGCAAGAATAAACCACTACTTAAATGTTGATTCCACAGGTTTAGTGATGTTGGATTAAAAAAAAGAAAAGAAAAAAGAAATACTGAAATGCAATTGTATAAGTGTCATAAATTTGCTAAAAGATCTTTTCTGCCATGGGTTTATACCAGGGTTGGATAGTGAGCCCTGAGCCCTTACACCTTCAACCAACAAAATATCAGGTCCTATCACGAATAAATGACTAACCCAACATTGATTATGCCAACTACATGTTGGTTGAAAAGAAAGAACAATGGATTTCCTAATTATCAAGAAATACCTTGTGAAAAAGGTGGGGATTGTGCTGGATCTTAGAAATGCGTAAGATTTCGTGGTGTAAGGAAGGCAACTCAATAGTAGCAAAAACTCAGCACAGGAAAAAAAAGCAGTATGGGTTTAGGAGAGAACAAGATTTCTGACTTTATAGAGGATTTTTGTAAGGGAACAGAAGGAAGTAAGACTTGAAAGGTAGGACAAAAAGATGATCAAATTTTGGTAAAGTTCAAATTCTATGTAGAGTTTGATTGTTACCCTATAGAATAAAATGAGCTATTGAAGATATGTGAGTAGAGAAATATTATCAATATAATGTTTTAGGAAAAAAATTAGTCCTGGGTTATTAGGAAGGCATAATTAGAGAGACAAATAAGTGAAAACTGGAAAATCAGGAGAAGGTTGTGAGGTGTTTAGTGCCTAAAGAAAGGTGTCTAAATACAAATGGAAGAAACATAAAACTAGGTAGCAGCAAGCTCTTTGTTTCTGTCATTTATCCTCAAACCTTGATTGAACATCCCAGATACTGTTCTAGGTACTAAAGGGAAAGCAAAAAATACATATGGCAGAAATATTTCAAGTCTATTAGTTGGCCTTATAACTGATTATAAGTATTTTTTATAATTTTTATTTTCTGTTCATTGCTAGTGTATATATAAATTAATTGATTCTTTTTTTTTTTGAGACTGAGTCTCGCCCTGTCGTCAGGCTGGAGTGCAGTGGCGTGTTCTCGACTCACTGCAACCTCCGCCTCCCCGGTTCAAGCAATTCTCCTGCCTCACCCTCCTGAGTAGCTGGGACTACAGGCGTACACCACCACGCCCAGCTAATTTTTATATTTTTAGTAGAGATGGGGTTTCACCATGTTGGCCAGGATGGGCTTGATATCTTAACCTCGTGATCCGCCCACCTCGGCCTCCCAAAGTGCTGGGATTACAGGCGTGAGCCACCTTGCCCTGCCAATTAATTGATTCTTATACATTGTTTCTAAATCTAGCTTCTCTGCTAAACATATTTACCAATTCTAAGTATTTGTATATTATTTTGAATTTTTACGTATACCATCACATCATCTATTAATAATAGCACTGATTTCTAATCTGTATACCTGTTATTCTTTTTTATGTCTTATTCTATTGGCTAAGATCTCCAGTACAAAGCTACAATGCTAACTAGTAATGATAGCGATTATCCTTATCTTTTGTATGTTCTCAAAAAAATAGCTTTGAATACTATTAAGTAAGATGTCTGCTATAAGATTTTTTTGTACATCTTATCAGATTAAGGTTGTATGCTATTGCTATATTGCTAAAAATTATCAGTAGATATTGAATTTTATCCAAGTTTTTCTGCATTTAATGACATTATCACAGATAATCTGAAAACTGGTTTAAGATTTGCAAAATAATTCAGCTGGGCACTGTGCTCACACCGGTAATCCCAGCACTTTGGGAGGCATATCACTTGAGGTCAGGAGTTCAAGACCAGTCTGGCCAACATGGAGAAAACCCGTCTCTACTAAAAATACAAAAAACTTAGCTGGGCATGGTGATCCATGCCTGTAGTTAGTCATAGCTACTTGGGAGGCTGAGGTGGGAGAATCCCTTGAATTCTGGAGTCAGAGATTGCAATGAGCTGAGATCACACCACTGTACTCTAGTCTGGGTGACAGAGTGAGACTCTGTCTCAAAAAAAAAAAGAAAAGAAAGAAAAGAGAAAAATAAGTCTATGTAATTCCTATGACAGAATAAAAGATGATAATCTTTTATTCTGTCATAGGAATTACATACAATTATTTTTCAAACATTAAGTCAATTTTGCATGCCTAAAATAAACTCAATTTAAACATAATCATCATTGTATTTATAAACTGTTGAATTTTCTTTGCTAACATTTTATTAGGATTTTTGCATGTATGTTTCTGACTTAGAGTGGTCTATAATTTTCTTTTCTTAGCATATCCTTGATGGATTTGTTAGCAATTTAATGAATTATCTTATGCTAGGTTTATTAAATGAAATTGTTTAAATGTTCTCTAATTTTAAAAATCCCTGTAATATTTTGTGTAAGACTGACAATATCAATACTTCTTTAATTGTTTGGTAGAATCTGCTGCTAAGGCAGTAAGGCTTGGAACTTACTTGAGGGGGACAGGAAGAGGAATATTTTATTTATGAATTCAATTTCTTTAACATATGGCTATTTGTATTTTCTTCTTTAGTTTGATAAGAGTTTGTTTACAGAATTTTATCTGTTGCATCTAAATTTCCAGTTATTGGCAATAGTTGTTCTGAATATTCTTACTGTATTTTTTTCAATGATTTCAAGATCTTTAGTGATATACCCATTTTTATTCCTAACGTTGACTATTTGTGTCTTCTGTTTTTGTTTCTTGATGAATCTCCTCAGGGAGCTATTAATCCTATTAGTCTTTAAAGGAAACACATGTCCTGGAAGGAAAATAAAAGGTATACACAGCTTAGATTTTGTAGAGAATTTAATGAAGGAAATATCTAAAGGTATGTTGTTAGGGAACCCAACAAAGGATTTCGAAGCTCTCCGGTAACTAACAATAAGAAGCCATTGCCATTACTCGGCTTGATATATTCATGGGAAAGCAGACTGTGGGTATAGAATTAATAGGAATAAATGGATCTTATGATAAGAGGTATGCTTGTAGAGGGACATAGCTCCTGCCACAGAATAGCATTGAGGCAGAGAGGAAACAAAGGAATGATTGCCCTGATTTCTTGTTTTCCTCCTACAATTCTGTCTCTTATCAGTGTCTCCCTTTGTCCGAACTGTATCAGAAGGCTGTTTGCAGAATACAGTGGTCAGCCTCCTGAGATTGAGACAGGCAGAGAATGATCTTGGGATCAAACAGAATAAGCAGCACACGAACTTTTGGCTTTATTGATCTGTGCCTGCGTAGTTATTTTTATGATATTAATTCTCCCTTACATTTCTTAAACTTTTTCTCATACTGTTCTTAGATTCATTTCACAGTTTTTTCTAATATTTTAGTATAGATACTTGCCTATTAAAATTCAGTTTTTCTTTTCTTTCTTTTTTTTTTTTTTTGAGACGGAGTCTCACTCTGTTGTCAGGCAAGAGTGCAGTGGCACGATCTCGGCTCAGTGTAATCCCTGACTCTCTAGTTCAATTCTAGTGTAATTTGATGTTAATTTACTTATATCACTTTTATTTTGCTTAATATTGGCGTGGAAAAATTATTTTCATTCTTTCTTTCAATTTTTCTGTATGCTTTCTTATGATTTGGCCATGTCTTTTGCAAACTATCTATAATTTGTTTT
Source organism: Cacajao melanocephalus (assembly GCA_963573385.1). Classification (NCBI taxonomy): domain Eukaryota; kingdom Metazoa; phylum Chordata; class Mammalia; order Primates; family Pitheciidae; genus Cacajao; species Cacajao melanocephalus. The sequence continues at coordinate 80,634 of CAUYLG010037992.1, read as the reverse complement.
TCAATATAACTGAAAATCATTATTTTAATTGGAGCATTTAGTTAATTCATATGTATTATGTTCATTTCTATAGTTGTATTTATGTCATGTTGTCGTGTATTTTCTATTTGTTGCACTTGTTCTATGTTCTATGCTTGGCTTACTTTCGTTAGGTATTATATTTTTTCCTCAATTGATCCAGGAGTTTTGTATTCTTTTACTGTTTATATTTCTTTACTGAGCAAGCTGACAATCTGATTTTTAATCCTTCAGAGGTAATCTGCCTTTTTTCCTCTGATTAGTTTTAAGCTTTCCTATTTGTGGACCACAGTAGCTCACCACTGGAATCACAGCAGTTTGGGAGGCTGAGACAGGAGAATTGCTTGAGCCCAGGAGTTCAAGACCAGCCTGGGCAACATAGCAAGACTTCATCTCCTTAAAAAAAAAGAAAATAAAAAGATTTTCTATTTGTCATTTATTTTTTGTAGTTTTTAGTGGTTACCCTAGAGCTTATAGCCTGAATCCCTCACTTATTATATTTAATATTAATTAATATTTTTACTCTCTTCTCAGACCATGCAATGGCTTAGAATGAGCAAACAATATTTACTGGCCTGCCAAGTTACATGCTGTCATTTTCGTGCATTTTAATTCTTTCTATATTTATATGGTCAGTGTTCACCTACATCTGTCCACATATTATTGTTTTTGTGGTTTTCCGTTTTTCTACATTTCTAATTTTTCATCTAAATCATTTCCCTTTTTCCTGAAGAATATTCTTTAGTATTTCCTTTAGCTTGGTTTATATTTCTTTTAGATTTTGTCTGAAGATAATTTTATTTTACCTTTGTACTCAATAGTTATTTTGGGGGAGTTAAGCCTTCTAGGTTGCCAATTATTTTTGTTAAGCATATGTACAATATCCTTCCATTAACTTTTAGTTCCATTCTTTCTTTTGAGAAGCAAGCTGTCAGTCTGATTTTTAATCCTAAAGATAATCTGCCTTTTTTTTTCTCAGACTGGTTTTAATAGTTCCTATTTATCTTTTATTTTCTGCAGTTGTTCTATGATGTTTAATTCTGTATCTTTTTAACCTGAATTGAGGTTTGGAGCTCTTTTGCAACCTGTGGATTGATGTCTTCCATCAGTCTCAGAAATTCCTCAGTCATTATCTTTTCAGGTAATACTCTCCCAATTTTCTCTTCTCTTTTTAGGGCTCCAATTAAACGTATGTTAGACCTATACTCACTATATCCTCTGAATCTCCTATCCTATTTTTATGTTTCCTTTCTTTTTGTCTATCTGTTTTTTCATTCTAGATATTTTCTTTCTGACTTATTTTCTATTTCACTAACACTTTCCTCAACTGTATCTAATCTGCTATCAAACCCATCTTTAGAGTCTCTCTGGTCTATTTACTAACTGGATATAGAAAAGTCAAGGACCATTTTGGGTATACTGATGCATACCAGCAGAGTATTAACCTTGGCTATGGCAACTATTCCTAAGGATTTAACTACTAATTGTATGCCAAAGAATCTCTAGCTTAATCTCTTCAACACATTCCTCCCTTTAGAACTCTAGACCTAACAAACAAATGCTTACTTAACATTCCACCTGAAATTACTTCCAGGTATCTCAAACTTTATATCTTTAATATTGAATATTCTATTTCCCATTTAAACCTGCTGTTCCTTGCACCTTTCTGTCATCAGTAAATAGAATTCCCACCAATTTATATATTCATGCCAAAGCCTATGAGTGGTTCTTGATATATCCCTTTCTTTTATCGTTAACATTTAGTCTGTCACAGAATGTCATCTATTCAACTTCCAAAATATATTTTGAATCAATTCACTTCTCTCCAACTTCCTGTCACCCTACGAGGCTAAGCTAAAATCTCATTGTATCTTTTCTTTATCTATTCTTTCTGTTTCCACTCTTGTCCTTCCTTCAGTTGTTCCTCCATTCAGCATTTGAAGAGATCTTTGTAAAACCTTAACTCTCTGACTTTTAAAAACCCCTTTTAGGATTTTAAATGCTTTCCCATAATACACAAGACAATACATGATGTTCTCATAACCTGCTTCTCCAACTTCCTAAAAACTTTCTCTTTCTTTTACACTATTTAGCCATATGTATTTTAGTTTTTTAAAGGTTGTTTTTTTTTTTCTTTTTGGCTTGAAGCTCTCTTCTTCTCACTTTGTCTCCTGTAGGCTTCAGTTTATAAGTTATTCTCATAGAGGACTTCCTCATAATCCAATTTAAAGTAGGCCTCTCCTGTACCCTCCTAATATGGTTTGGCTCTGTGTCCCCACCCAAATCTCATCTTGTAGCTCTCATAATTCCCACATGTAGTGGGAGAAACCCAGTGGGAGATAATTGGATGATGAGGGCGGTCTTTCTAGTGCTGTTCTCTTGTGACAGTGAAAAAGTCTCATGAGATCTGATGGTTTTAAAAATGTGAGTTTTCCTGCACACGCTCTTGCTTCGCCTGATGCCGTCCATGTAAGACATGACTTATTCCTCCTTGACTTTCACCATAATTGTGAGGCTTCCCCAGCCACATGGAACTGTAAGTCCAATTAAACCTCTTTCTTTCATAAATTGCCCAGTCTCGGGTATATCTTTATTAGCAGCGTGAAAATGGACTAATACACCACACCCCCTCAGGGTACTCATCAAAATTTATTCTCCAGTATTAAAAAATTAATGCCAAAGAGTAAAGATCATGACATTTTTTCCCCACCACCATAAAACCAAGACCTAGTTTGTGACTGGTACATAGTAGGAACTCATTAACTATCTTTTGAATGAGTCAATGATCTCCAAATAGCAAATTTTACTCTTCCCAAATTAAATTTCATTCTTTGCTCCCTGCTATATTCTTTTTGAAAAAGTTTTCTCAACCATAACTTTCCATGTCTGTTATAAGCCATTCATTAGAGTTTTTTGTCAGGTCAGCACATATTTACTAGTCTAGTTAGTTCTTGTTTTTCCATTACAAATGAATGTTAGGACATTATCATTTTCCAAAACCGTATCTTAGAAACAGACAAATTTGCTTTTATTTTTGAAGTTTATTGTTTAGTAAGCTTAAATCAGATTTTCTAGATCTTTCCTTTTTAGAGCATAAACATGAATTCTGCTAACTGAGACTACCTGAAGCCACCCAGTTATCCAGTGTCAGTTTGTACTAAATGTGGATTTTTAGACCAATGGCTCTTGTTTTCTCCATACATTTCTTGTAATTTTTCTATTGCTTTTTGCATTGGGATTTTTTTTTTTTTTGGTCAAAACACTAGGTTTGCCCACCTCCTCCTTCTCCTCCAACAGGATGCCAGAAAGAAAGAAGCATGAGTCATGGGAAAATGAAAGAGGAATGTCTCAAATATTGGGATGAGAAGACTGCTCTTCCCATCTAACAGATTCTCATTTCCTGCCCTGAATCATTTCTTCCCATTGAAATAACAACTGTAATTCTAGTCATGGGTGTGTGAGTGTTTGTGAGAGTGGGTGGGAGGTCTTCAGAGGGCTCAATAAAAAAGAAAGAGTATGAAACTTTTGTTATTTCCTGTTTCTGAATATGTCTTTTGGTTAAGGATGTTGGAAGGGGTGAGAATCTTTGGACCTCTATAGTGCTTGTAGTGGGGATGGGAAGTGTTGAATGTTGCTAAGCCAGTATGGCACACTGAGTAACTGGATCAGAGTTCTCTTTTGGTGGGAATGATATTAATAAATAATGGAAGGTAGCTACATGTTAAAGACTGGTAGATTAATCATGGGTTTTACCTTCTCATGCCAGGTGACTCTTCTTTATAGGTACAGTCCTGAGTTTAGTCTTCTAGCTTCCATGTGAAACTTTGAGATCTTTGAGAAGTTTTGATTTGTCTCAACAGAAATGAATCAGGGAAGGGGGAAACAAATAAATAACTGATAGTTACATCATGGTGGTATCCTAAATACTAAATACAAATTCTCAAAACTTGTACCCGTTTTCATTTAAAAATATTTATTTATTATTTGTACTCTCATAGAAAAATAAATAGATCTCTCAAGATATTTGCCAACAAAAAGGGTTTGTTTTTTCATAAGCCAAGATAGATTTTGGTATGACCTGGCTTTCCTTGAAGTAGTTGTATTTCAAATGATTAATTGCCTTGAACTACTTTTAAAAATTGTTTTCCTGCTTCTGTGATTTTTTTTATGATACAATTTGAAGTAAGTAGTAAAAATAATATATTCTTCTGCCAAATTTTAATTATTGGGGTTTCAACAATTTCTTCTTTCTCCTTTTCTTTCGGAATAAAATTAAAATGTAAAGATCTTGGAATCTGGCATTAACCAGCTTAAACTTTAGTATGTTAAAAATAATAATATCAATTCAACATTATTCTATGAAACTTATAAAACATTTTGGAAACATGGTCTTTACAGATGCTGTATATTTCAGTTATACATGATCAGAGGTAAGTGTTTATGCCACATTACATTTTGATTTTTTGAGTTACTTATATTTCCTCACCTTTCATATTTTATTAAAGAGATTCTCTGACTCTCTGGCCTCTAGTAGTTTTTGATAACACTCCTTTCTCCCTAGGGAACCCAACCTCTCTTATTAATGAAGTCCAAATATGAGTCACCAATCCATATTTCCAAATACTATGCTTTTTAGGTGGCCCTTCATACTCCTTTACCTCTGGACCAGGCTAATCAGAAGTGGAGTCTTTCAAGTTAATAGGCATGTTAGAGAATTTTTTCTATAATAGCTATGGCTCAACTTTTTTTTAAATCCTAAAATACCATTAAATGTCTTTGGCCACATAAAACATTAGATTTCCAATTCAGAATGACAACACATACAGGGCTTGACATATCAGGTACCAAACAGTGCTGTGGCAAACCTTGGATTTTTTTTAAGATGGTAAGATGTATGCAAATCCTTAACATCACTTGCATTAATGGATTTCCAAATAGTGTATAAACCAACCATCATTCTTATTAAGCAGTGCTAATATATTTTACATATCAAAATCTCCCCAGTTTTATCCCTTTATATGTGTCATATTAAAAGAATTAATCAAAGCTGCTTTCTAGCTAATGTTTATGATGTTACATGCTTCATAAAAGTGCCCCTGTGTTACGCTTCTAAAGAAACTTTATTTTGTCTTGTTTTATGTAACACATTTGAAAATTCTATCTTTTAAAATACATTATTTTTATTACTAAAGGAGTATTATGTTATTATACTGTCTTTTACATAGTTTATTCTTGTATTGACTTTAGTATTTCCAAAAATAAATTAATTAATATGTTAGTTTTGGTAATACCTGAAAAAAATTAAGTTTCTCACAGAATATTTGTGAATCCTGAAATCAGTGTAAGTTCTATTCAGTGACAGAAATAGTAATTGAGTATCTACTAGCACTATCTGAAGTTATATAAAATGAAATTTTTGTTTTCTTATTTATTGCCTCCTTGAGAGTTGTGAGTTCCACGAGAGAAAGGCCTTTGTTGATTCACTGCTGGATTGCTGGTTTCTATAATATTTCATGGCACATGGTAAACTGCCAATAAATATTTACTGAACGAATTCATTTATTCAGCAAATATTTATTGAGTGTCTCCGGTATGCCACATATCTAGGCACTGAGGATAGAGCAGTGAATAGGCCAAAGTTCTGACTTTTTGGAATTTACTTTCAAGTGGGAAATGAGAGATTATAAAATATGTGACCCTGAAAATATATGTCATACGTCTGATGCTGATAAGTGCTAAGAAGAAAAATAAAGCAGGACAAGGGGTGGGAAGAGAGAATTACTATCCTAGCTATGGAATTCAGTGAAGGCCTCTCTGAGAAGGTGGAAAATGATTGAATGTTACTACTCCTGTGCCACTGCCGCTGGCGATACTGAAGAAAGTGGAAGATCAGGTCTTAGACTCTAAGGTGACTATAATCTGGTGATAAGTCAGACATATTACCTATCATAAACATAATGTGCAGTGATATCGGCATGCATACAGTGCTACAGAACAGTGTCTGGAGAATGAAGCATAGCCATGTATTAGCAAGCAGGGTATATGGTGGTGGGGTGGAGGATGACTATAGTCTGAAAATGGAGAACTGATTCTAGGCTGCGAAGGTTCTTCCAGATTCAGGACTTTGGGCTTCAGTCAATAGTTGATGGGCGACTAATGGTAGTCTTTAAACACGGAAAGGGACCAATCAGATCTACATTCTAGAAACTAACTTTGATAGCAGAATAGGTGGATTAGAGGGCATGATATTGGATCAGCTGATGTTTTGATACAGTTTGTGATCAAATATTACTTGAAATAACAGAACTTAAGTTGGGCCAAATCTTTTCTTCAAACAAAAGAATAGTACTTTCAAGATTTTTATTTTTATGGTCTAACTGGAATACCATATAAAGTCATAAGAAAGAAATAATATTTGATGATAAACTATAGCTGAGATGGATCGAGAGGAAGGCAAGAACCAAGATTTATAATCTGGCATTTATAGAATAGCTGTAATGGGTACAGGGGGAACACCCAATTTATCTGGATATACTTGTGTTTCCCTATTTAATCCACATGGTGTCATTTTTTACATGTGTTTTCTCAGAGCAGTTGCTTTCATTCACAGCCTGTGGTGATGACTCATTTCATCCCTTTTGGGTATTAGAGGCTCTTATTTCATTCAGGAGATTTTCCGATTCACCAAACAGTGTATTAGACATTATTGTCTAGTTGGAATTTGTCTGGGGGAAAATACTTAAAGAAATATATCACTGTTGATTACACTACCCTCACATATAGATTTTATTTAGCATAATCTGAAGTTGATGAGGGATCTGTATTAGTTTGCGAGGGCTGCCACACCAAAGTACATGGACTGGGTGGCTTAAATGAAAAAAAGGTATCTTCTCTCAGTGCTGAAGGCTTGAAGTCTGAGATCAAGGTATAGGCAGGGTTGGTTCCTGTTTTGGGCACTGAGGGAAAGATACATTCCAGCCCTCTCTCCTTGGCTTATACACGACATTCTTCTCCCCATGTCTTCATGTGGTCTTCCATCTGTGCAAGTCCCTCTGCACAGATGTGTGTCCAAATTTCCTCTTCTTGTAAGGACACTGTGCTTAAAATAACTTCATTTTAACTTAATTTCCTCTTTAAAGGCCCTATTTTAAAATATGATCACATTCTGAGGTAGTAGGGGTTAGGACTTGCGCATATGAAGTTCTACTTGCCCCAAATTCAGGACAACTCCACAAAGCCATTCCAGCCCCAGAGCTCCCTGTGCCATAAGCTGAGTTCTTTGTTGTGAGAATATCACAGTTCCCCTCTCTACCTAATCCTACTTCCTCACTCCCTCACAAGTGTTGGATCCTTATAAATTTGCCAATGAAGACAACCTGTGACAAATTTAGTTCAATAGACTTGACCCTTTCCTTGCAAGGGAACTCTTGGTTTCTTACTATCAGTGTCAGTTGTCATCATTAACAAGGTCATTTAATAACTGGCTACAAATTACTGAAAAATTGTTTGAAACAACAATTTTTTATAGACTTCAGTGATTATTCCAGCTAAAGGTCATTTTTTTTCTCTGAACTTCTGTAGGACAGCCCTGTACCATTTAGTACTTTAATGATGATTTGTATTTTTTGTTCATTCACATTTGTAAATGATTTAAGATTGCACATTTCTTGAAAGTTGATAGGCTTCTATGAGATTTTTTTCTGTTCTTCAACATGTTTAACATAGTTTTAGAGCTCTAGTTGGTACTTTAGGAATTTTTTAGCACAGAGTAGTGTAGACACCCCAGATTTTGTCCAAGATTTTCCCTATCTTGGACAAAATCTGGGGTGTCTACACTACTTTCATAGGAAATGAGAGTGTGGAATCTGAATTATAAAGCTCATGTTAGGGAAAGCCTACACTGGGAAAAGAAATTGCATATGTGGTATAAAATAAACAGAAGATCTGTGTTTGAATGTTGACTCTGCTGTTTACCCACTATGTTATCTTATAAAAGTTACTTACCCTCCCTGAGCCTGAGTTTTCTCATCCACAAAACAGGAGTATTATTAATAGCAATTTTATAAAGTTGCTGTGAATTTTACATGAGATGCAGTATTAAATAAGATGCATGCAGTATTTAGCATATGATTCAATCATAAAATGGACATTATTACCTCCACACTTCAATATTTCTGAACTCATGATACATCTTATAATTAGTGTCAAAAGAAATTTGTCAATTTTACACAAGGTAGTAGGGTGTGATATATCAATAGTTCTTAATGTCTATATGAGTGAACTTAGTCATCAGAGAAGATAACTATTCACCCAGTTACTTGCCTCAATTAAATGCCTCGTAGTTGTGACAGAACCTTAAATTTGGATACCTAATTATCATTTTTAAGTGTCCCGAAAAGGGTTACATTGTAATCCAAAGACATAGCTTTTACCAAATGGTTATGGTAGAGCAGATTACCTATCATATGCCAAGTAATTCAATTAAAGATGATAGAAATTTTTAGATCTTTTGGAATTAGTTGTATAACTTTCCAATTTAGAAAAAAATATGACCAATTGATGAATTACGAAGAGCAAACTCTAATTCTAATCCTAAAGAAACAATCAAACCCAAATTGAGGAGCATTTTACAAAATAACTGATCTGTGTTCTTCAAAAATGTCAGTGTCTGGGAAAGCAAAGTAAAGCAAAGTTGAGGAACTATTTAGAGTTAACAGAGACTAAACCAGTTTGACAACTAAATAAAATGTATGGTCTGGATTGCATCCTGAATTAGAAAAAAGAAAATTTGCTATAAAGGACAAATTAAGACAATTGGTAAAATATGGTATGGACAATTCGATTATAAAATTGCATCAATGTTAAATTTTCTGAATTTCCTTATACTTATTATATTTGTATAAAATTCTTAAACACTATAATTAATCTAATTTTACTGAATTTTTAAAGAGTTTTCACAGGTTGAGTTCCTCGGCAAGTTTATAAGGTCCCAACACTTGTGAGGGAGTGAGGAAGTAGGTTTAGGTGGGGGGGGAACTGTGATATTCTCACAACAAAGAACTCAGCTCATGGCACAGGGAGCTCTGGGGCTGGGATGGCTTTATGGAGTTGTCCTGAATTTGGGGCAAGTGGAACAGACCTTTGTACCACTACATCAGCCAGTCACCGGGTGTGTGCTGCCCCAGAGAAGGGTGCATGACATTCATCAAAGTGTGTCTCTTTAGCCAAGGACAATTTCCAGAAGGGGATTCGGCTGTAAGCTGTTCATTGCCAAAGCTCTTCAGCTGAGGGGGAAAATTAGTAGTTCAGTCCTAAAGAGGGAAGAGGAATATAGGTGTCAGACCACAACATCCACTCTGGTTATCATATCTGTAATTTACTTTGAAATGATTCAGTAAGTAATAATGATGTGAGAACAAAAATAATACCAGAAATGCAGAAAAGCAGGAAAGAAAGATCTCAAAGTGGCAAGATATGGAAAAACTGGTAAATCTGTGGGAAGTGCTGTTTTCAGCATGTCAGTTTATAAAATGAAAGAGAAAATTCGAAGACAAAAACCATTGTTGATGAGGCAGATAACCCTGGAGGAAATTTTTTAAAAAGCCGTTTAGCGATTACCTAATCATCCCTAGAGCACTCACTTTCTGGTCCTTCGGGTGCTTCTAATGTTTCTTCTCACCTAAAAAAATAAAATGAAATATAGTATACAGTGACCTTTTAGTCAAAACACAGCATCATAGGTGGAGACGGCAAGCCTGCTGTTGCTTGTGGTTGCTGTTATTTAGCAGCCAGTACAGGTATTCTGATGATACTACTGTGCCGCTTAGTTATCCTGAATACATTATTTTACTGTATTAATGGCAGGTCATATATTTTTACTGTTAAGTATTTACATGTGGATAAGTGTAAGAAAATGATGGCTCTTTGGTAGCAAATAAATTCAGAGTCAGGAATGCTGGTAATGCCAAACAACCACATATTTCCACGAGTGGCTGAGATAGTGACACCTTTACTTTCTCATGGTTCAATGTATACTAACTTTGTTCACGCACAAAGATATTTAAAATACTGTATAAAATTACCTTTAGGCCATATATATATATATATATATAAGGTGTATATGAAACATAAATGAATTTCGTGTTTACACTGGGTTCCATCCCCAAAATATCCCAATTATGTGTATGCAAGTATTTAGAAATCTGAAAAATTCCAAATCTGAAACACTTCTGGTCCTAAGCATTTTGGATAAGGGATATTCAACATGTAGAACCTATTACAAATGTCCATCTAATGCCTCATACCGTCTCTCATAGGAGAGCCTCTATAATGTCATCCTTTTTGCTTACTATCTTTGGAGAGGTTCCTTATGTATTTCAAACTAATATCACACAAAATTTCCCACTAAAACGAGGGACAGGAGTTGAGAAAATAGTTAGGTTTATGCTTTGGAGTTAAATATAGGTCTCGCATTTCAACATTTAATTTTCATCTTTTATTACCCATTATGATTAAAACCACCTGGCACATATGTTAGCTGTCTGGGCTCCCAAAGCCAATGTTCAAGATAAATACATATTAACTTGACCAGAAACACCTGCTTTTATCAGAAATACAAATAGCTGGTTTAAATAACCAGATAAATTTTATAAGAGTCTGAAACTTTTTCTAGATATTTTAAATCCCTTGCCTATTAGCAATATAAAATGTTTGTATTACTAGCAATATAAAATGTTCTTCTAAAGAAAAAAGTTTAAAAAATGAAATTCCCAGATGATACCAATACACTAGCAGATTGGAAGACCCTGGAATGAAGTCATCTTTAGAATTCATCCCAGCTCTGGCATGATGGAATTCTGTGACATGATCAGATTGGTTATGGTGCATTTGCTTTGGGCTCTTGAAGCCACGGAACCACAGCATATTTCCTACATGTTTGTTTTGTCCGTGAGTTCTCAAACTTTAGTAAATCATATTATTTAATTAAATGGGTTTGGGTGATTGTAGTACCAACCCGGGATTTATAAATAAAGCTGTTCCTTTCTCAGTTGATCAACTGTGGGCAAGTTTCTGTATTAAAGATCAAGTATTACCCATTTGTAGAAAAACAGGGAAGTTGAGAATATTTAAGATGAATTTGTTGAGATAATTTAAGACAAAATTATTAGATCTCCTAGTTAATGAAATTGTGTTGTAATAGATACATACTGTCAATAGTTTATTGAAAAACTGCAAGCAAAGCAAATTTCTTTGCCTTTCTTAAAAGTCAGAGGAAAATATAACAGGCTCAATCATTTAGTATTTATCCGTTTAATTGTGCAGTCATATTTGGGATATTTTTGCTTATTATGAAATAAGTTTTAAAATATTTCTTAATTCTAAAACGTGATTTAAAATGAACTATTTCTCTGTTGTTTTTTCTGAGTCCTCATCTCTAGGCTGAAATATTTTCATCCCAACCACATCTTGTTTTAAATGTGATGGTGGTTATGTCTTCTCACTCTGTTTTCAATGTTATATCCAAAAGTCTCAATTCAGGGGCACTGAAGACAGTTATTTTCTTATGAAAGGTTTGCCAACTTCTTTCTTACAGGAATCTTGCTAAATCCACTCAACGAACATTTTTAAGCATAGACTCTGGAGCCAGACTCCCTGGATCTGAATTATAGTTCTAACAGGTAGCTGTGTGCTCTTTGGAAAATTACTTAACTGCTCTGTGTTTTAGTTTCGTAATCTGTAAAATACAATTCTTATAGAGTTAATAGTTAATAGTACCTATGTTACAGAGTTATTTTGAAGATTAAATAAGTTAAAATATGTAAACACCAGGCATGTAATAAGTACTTAATAAGTATTAGGTATTATTATTGCCATCATTATTAGATATTTATACTGCATACTAGAATCAAGTTTTAACTTTGATCATTATGATTATATTGATTTTATAAAAATAAAGAGGCAAGTTAATTAAATGTTAAGCTGAAATCACCAAGGTCATCAAGCTAGTGAAGTAGGAGAACTGGAATTAAAACCTTAAGCCCAATATTCTTTTCACTGTTGTGGACTCATGGGTGGGAGAATTCCAATGTATTTTTTTGTCAGCCTCCTGGGCCCAGCCAAAGATTAGCATTTGGAATGGCCGTAAATAGGACCTGCCACCTCCAACGTGTTTTTACATGTAACCCTGCATGCTACAGATGTGAGCATCTGGGGACTTTATTTTCTATCAGATTATAAATTATTGAGAACACAGTCGAAGTCTTATTGGTATTTATGTCCCATACACTGCTTAGTGCAATGCTTTTAAGATAATAGTTGTTCAGAAATTATTTGTCAAAAGCATTCCTGAGGAGAACCGGATGAGGCGGCAACCGTGAGGCCCAGCTACTAGCGGGCCTCGCATCAGGCCCCGGCGGGCAGGGAGCAACGGCTACCGCAGGCGGAGAGTGCAGGACGCTGGGGCCGGGTCCGCAGGCACCATGGCAACCGCGGGATGGAAGAGCTGATCCCGCTGGTCACCAAGCTGCAGGACGACTTTAGTGCCATCAGTCATAGCTGCCACGTGGCCCTGCCGCAGATCGCCGTGGTGGGCGGCCAGAGTGCAGGCAAGAGCTCGGTGCTGGAGAACTTTGTGGGCCGGGACTTTCTTCCCGGTGGTTCAGGCATCGTCACCCGGCGGCCTCTCATTCTGCAGCTCATCTCAAAACAGAATATGCCGAATTTTTGCACTGCAAGTCCAAAAAGCTTGCAGACTTTGATGGAGTCCGGCAGGAGATTGAAGCAGATACCGACAGGAACACGGGGACCAACAAAGGCATCTCCCCAGTGCCCATCAACCTTTGGGTCTACTCACCACACGTGTCGAATTTGACCCTCATCGACCTCCCAGGTATCACCAAGGTGCCAGTGGGCGACTAGCCTCCAGACATCGAGTACCAGAGCAGGAACATGATCCTGCAGTTCCTCAGCCGGGAAAGCAGCCGCATCCTGGCCGTCACGCCCGCCAACATGGACCTGGCCAATTCAGACGCTCTCAAGCTGGCCAAGAAGGTCAATCCTCAAGGCCTTCGGACCATCAGTGTCATCACCAAGCTCGACCTGATGGACGAGGGCACTGACACCAGGGAAGTCTTGAAGAATAAGGTGCTCCCATTGAGACGAGGCTACATTGGTGTGGTGAACCACAGCCAGAATGATATTGACAGCAAGGAGGATATCTGTGCAGCGCTGCAGCTGAGAGGAGGTTCTTTCTCTCCCACCTGGCCTACCGGCACATGGCTGACCACATGGGCACGCCGCACCTGCAGAAGACGCTGAATCAGCAACTGACTCACCACATCCGGGAGTCGCTGCCGGCCCTGTGTAGCAAGCTCCAGAGCCAGCTGCCGTCCCTGGAGAAGGAAGTGGAGGAGTACCATAACTTTTGGCCTGATGACCCCACCCGCAAAACCAAAGCCCTGCTACAGATGGTCCAGCAGTTTGGGGTGGATTTTGAGAAGAGGATCGAGGGCTCAGGAGATCAGGTGGACACTGGAGCTCTCCGAGGGCGCCTGAATCAATCGCATCTTCCACAAGCGGTTTCCGTTTGAGCTGGTGAAGATGGAGTTTGACGAGAAGGACTTAAGACGGGAGATCCGCTATGCCATTAAGAACATCCACGGAGTCAGGACGCGGCTCTGTGATCACCCCTGACATGGCCTGTGAGGCCATTATGAAAAAGGAGATCGTAAAACTCAAAGAACCGAGTTGCAAGTGTGTTGATCTCGTGGTCTCAGAGCTGGCCACGGTAATTAAAAAGTGTGATCAGAAATTCAGCTCCAAACCCCGGTTGCTAGAGGAGATGGAGCAAATCGTCATCACTTACATCCGGGAATGGGAGGGGAGAACCAAGGACCACATTCTTAGGCTGATCAGATGCCCATGCCACACCACCCTTTGTTCGAGGAAGCTTCTGCCTAGACTTTGGCGGAGCCACCACTCGTGCCTGTTAGGGGCCCCTGCGGGCGGAGGGGGGACAGGTGGTCTTCCAGGCCCCCTTCCTGGTGTTCTGTTACCAGACCTCAACCTGGCTTGGAGTGCCCAGGTTTCCTTGTTAGGCCCTGCCCCACACCAGGCAACGCTCATACAGGATGGAAGGCTTAGGCACATTTACAGTAGATTAGGCTAAGGCACATTTACAGTAGAGGGGCCATGAAATCCGAGGCTCACGTTCCAACGCTGCAGTGCCCACCATGCGAGATTTCCACAAAAGTCGGTGCAGCCGCTGAGTCGTCTCTTCTGCAAGCCAGAGGTGTTCCCTGCCTGCTGAGGATGGGAAGGAGACTCACGGGGCCCGACCGCAGGCCCCGACTGCACACGCCCACTTTGGCAGGAAACTAAAACTGGGAAGGGACTCCCAAGTCTCATATACGCATACCCTGCTGCCCCTCATTCGTCCCCGTTCTTCCTTCCGCAGCAGGGGCCACGTGGGGACCAGGCGCTTGTCCTGGAAGAAGCACCTGCAGCACGACCACCAGCAGCACTGCGACTTTGACAGTCGACCAGAAGTTGACCCGCTCTGAAGCCTCGAAAACCCGCAGTAGCGGCAGCATCTGAATGCTGTGCTCCAGCCGGGTCCACGTGGTCTCAATGGACTCCTGCAGGACAGAGGGAGGGGAAAGGTCAGACCTCTGCCTTTCATAGAGCGGAGACCAAAAAAACCGGGAGATATGGAGGGAGGCTGTATTAGCCCAGGGAGGTACAGATGCAAACAGAATTGTTCAGGCTAACTTCAAGTCCTCGCTCTGCCGCTCACTGGCTGTGTGATCATGAACAACTTAATTAACCTCTGTAAGCCTGTTTCCTCTTCTGTAAGCTTCCAAATTGCTGTGAAAATTTAATGCCTAAAGAAAGGCATTAAATTTTTTTTCATCATGTCCTCAGGTACAAGGAAAAAAAAAAAAAGCATTCCTGAACAAAATTACTATTGATTTTTAACATAGTTGATGCTCATATTTTAGTTTTTCGTGTTGCTATTCCAATATTTCGTAGGGATGTAATAGCCAAGACTCAAGCTTCCCACAGGAATTAAACAATTTGAACTTTGCCTTGTCCACCAATAAAATCCATCCATTATGATTTTGTGTTAAACAAGCCTTATTCTCTGCCTACAAATAGATTACTTCAAAATGTTACTGTGGCCAGATAATGATACCAGAAATGATATTAATTTCCTGATTTATAACCAGATCTTTTAATTTATCTAACCTTAAAGCTTTGTATTATTCTTTTCTCCATATGAACTTATGAATTGCCGTTTAGATCAAGCTTGTCCAATCCACAGCCCATGGGCTGCATGCGGCCCAGGACAGCTTTGAATGTGGCCCAACACGAATTCGTAAACTTTATTAAAACATTATGAGACTTTTTTTTTGCATTTTTTTTTCTTTTAGTTCATCAGCTATTGTTAGTGTGAGTGTATTTTATGTGTATCTCAAAGACAATTCTTTTGCTACCAGTGTGGCCCAGGGGAGCCAACGTGGATACCCCTGATTTAGGTGATAGTCCGCTTTCCTGATTTAGATGATAGTCGGCTTCCCTGATTTAGATGATAGTCCGGTTCCGCCACTTCACTGAGCTTTAGTTACCTAATCTGCCACGTGCAAAGGTGATTTAGATGATAGTCCGCTTCCGCTGCTTCGCTGAGCTTTAGTTACCTACTCTGCCACGTGCAAAGATGATTTAGATGATAGTCCGCTTCCGCCACTTCGTTTAGCTTTAGTTACCTAATCTGCCCCATACAAAGGTGATTCAGATGATAGTCCGCTTCTGCCGCTTCGCTGAGCTTTAGTTACCTAATCTGCCACGTGCAAAGGTGATTTAGATGATAGTATGCTTCCGCCACTCGCTGAGCTTTAGTTACCTAATCTGCACACGCAAAGGTTAGATTAGATGGCTTCTAAAATATGACTGTGTAAATTGTTTCTCTTTATAAGAAGATAATTTACATGTAAACCAGTTTATTTCTGTACTAACCGAGACTATCTCCTTTCAGAGTAACAAATCAGATTGCTATCAATTTGGCCTGGTTGAGTCTTGCTGATTGGTCTATGAGAAACATTGCCAAAATTTTGAATCTGCTTTTTAGGGGAACATTTAGGTGAACTGGTGTGAACTGATATTTTAGGATTGTGTTCAGTTGAATGTTTGTGTGTGTGGGGGGGTGCCACATTATCAGTTTTTCATCTGATTTTAATATTAATTATTTGAAGTGTCCTAGTCAGCTTTGTTCATGTATTTCTTAAACAAAATATAAACAGACACATTATTAATATTCAAACTTTGAACTGTATCCTCTCCTCCTTCCTTCTAAACTCCTTTCTCTGTCCCTACTCCTCCCTCCTTCCTTTCTTTCTCCTTCTTCCTTTTTTACCTCTCCCTTCTTTCCCCTCCAAACACTCTCCCTTTCTCCTTCTTCCCTTTCTTACTCCTCCCTTGCTTACTCACTCCTTTTCCTTCCTTCCAAGAAAATTTAATGAGAATCCACTTGTGAGGCACTTTTCTGAGGACTTAGGATTCAAGCCTTAAATTAAAGGTCTAGTCCTTGTCCTCAGGTAGCTCTTAGACTCATAGAGCACACTGAAAAGAATGGATATTAATTACAAAGTAAGTTGGTAAGTACAGCAATTATCAAAAACACTGCATTCTCATACAGTTAGATAGAGTTTAGGGTTAGGAAGCATTCCAAATGAGGTAATAGGTGGGTTGAGACTAGTCAGACAAGGATGGTCATGGTAACAGAAGGGACTGGTGTGGATGTGTGTGCTTTGTAGGCAGAGCAAGGTTGCCATGGCACAAGGTCAAGAGGCAGCACTGTGGGGAGGGAGCTAAGCCCAAGGTTAAAAAGCGGAAGATGAGGCTGGAGAGCTGGGAGAGGTGAGATCACAAAGGGACCTCGTTTCATGTAAAGTAGCTTGGGCTTGATATTGCTGGTGAGAAGAAGCCATTGACAAATTTTAAGCTCTATGGTGACATAGAAATCTTTTTCAGAAGTGATGAATTTTCTTTGATTCAACCACACTGATTTATATGATCCTTAAATGTGACTAAAGTTATGGTCTGTGACTTAATAAGACAGGGATGCTAATTTATAGCCCACAAAGATGTTGAGTTTGACTTCTGCCTCATTTACAATTTATGTTAATTAACACTAGTAAATGTTTGGCTATTAATATATGTTAACATTAATAATGAGGTGTTTTAAGGAAATCTAATCTACATTGAGGCAAATTTACAAATCCTGTAAACTAAGAGAGAAGTATTGATAGCACTTTTTTTTCCCTTTGGAAAGTAAAGAAAATTCGCTTTAAGTAGAGAGCATCTCTTGTGCATTTTAAAAAGTGAAATTTTTATATCAGGATCACCAGGAACAATAAGTGACATAAAATGAAGTATGCATGTATAGAACACTTTAAAGGATATTAATAGGCTGTAAAATATGATGATCTCCATTTTTGAGAAGCCTACAATCTGATGTTAAAACAAAGTCTCCATCCATAAAATGGTATGATGATCTGTTCACGCCCAAATAATATTAGTTGCCCCACTAAATATATCTATTTAAATTTTTCTTGGTTATTTGTATTTGCCTTTTTTTCCCTCTGGACAGAACTGAAAAATAGTGAATGGCAAAACAGAAGGTTTCTCATCTGTTAGTATTTTCTTCGGGCCATTCCTCAACTTGGGAGTCTGAATTGGAATTTCTGTCTTTGGTTTTTGCAGGGAAACCACCATTACAAAACAAAAAATGTGTTTTCATCAGGGCACTTTTTGGGTAAAGGCAGCTAGATTATTCTTGGACCTTAAGATACCAAGCTGACAGAGGGCATTGAGGCAAAGTAGTAATAGATAGTCAACACATGCAATTTATTCTGTCCTGTATCATCTAAAAACACCCCAACTTATTGGTTAGTGTTTTGCATCTGACACACACACACACACACACACACACACACTATATACAAAATATGTATATATAATACTTACCTGGCAGGGGAGATACCATGATCACAAAGGTGGTTTTCCCAGGGCGAGGCTTATCCATTGCACTCCGGATGTGCTGACCCCTGCGATTTCCCCAAATGTGGGAAACTCGACTTCATAGTTTGTGGCAGTGGGAGACTGCGTTTGTGCTTCCCCTGTATAAAATAATTTTTAAAAATTAAAAAATAAATAAAAAATATGTATATATATGCACACACACATATATATATAGTATTTCCACACACACCTTTTACTGAACTTTTTTAGTTACATGACTGCCCTTTAGAACCTGGAAAAGAACACAAGCTACATTAAACAAAAATATGCCTGTCCAAACAAATTTGAAAGGTCAACTCTCAGTCTATCAAATTGAGGTTCTTGTCTTACACTTGATTCTCTTAGTGTAACACCCACGTGGTTTGAAGGGAAACATGCCTTTTAGAAAATAGAACAGACCATCATGGGTTGGGTTTGTCAAACTTCTTGTAGTACCCTGGGTATTATCAAAATATCGCCATCCAGTTTTTCCAAGGGCTCTGCTTCTCACTTAAAAATGCCCTCATATTTTAATCCATGTGTTTCATATTCATTTAGACATCTCGTCAAGCTAGAGTTGGGTAAGAATTGTTTAGTGTCCAAAAGGTCTTTCCTACTAGCTTTTGATTCTTAGAAATAAAAAATTATGCCAGGTGCAGTGGCTTACACCTGTACTCCCAGCACTTTGGTAGGCCAAGAAGGGTGGATCACTTGAGGTCAGGAGTTCAAGACCAGCCTGGGCAACATGGTGAAACCCCGTCTCTACTAAAAATACAAAAATTGGCTGGGCGTGGTGGCTCACACCTGTAATCCCAGTACTTTGGGAGGCCAAGGCAGGCGGATCACCTGAGGTCGGGAGTTCAAGACCAGCTTGACCAACATGGAGAAACACCGTCTCTACTTAAAATACCAAGTTAGCCAGGCTTGGTGGCACATGCTTGTAATCTCAGCTTTTCCGGAGGCTGAGTCAGAAGAATCGCTTGAACCGGGGAGGCAGAGGTTGCGGTGAGCCGAGATTGTGCCATTGCACTCAGCCTGGACAAGAGCGAAACTCCGTCTCAAAAACAAAACAACAAAACACACACACACACACAATTAGCTAGGTTTGGTGATGCTTACCTGTAGTCCCAGCTGAGGCAGGAAATTCTCTTGAACCCAGGAAACAGAGGTTGTATGTGCTGAAATTGCACCACTTCCCTCCAGCCTGGGTGACATAGTGAAACTGTAGGAGAAAGAGAGAGAGAGAGAGAGAGAGAGAGAGAGAGACAGAAGGGAGGAATGGAGGGAGGATTGGAGGGAGGATGGGAGGGAGGATGGGAGGGAGGGAGGGAGGGAAAGGAGAGAAGGAAGGAAGAAGGAAGGAAGGAAGAAAGGAAGGAAGGAAGTAAGGAATTACACTTTGCCAAATGTAAATGAATTTCAGACCCTTACTTTTCAAAGGGGTTTTGCAAGTCTCCTTGTGCTGTAGGCAAATCTGGAAAAATCTTTATGTCCCTATTCTGATTCTAGAGATACTCAGGCATCGGAGCCTTTCTCAAAGTGGTCTCTCTACATTTGAAACCCCATGGGGGTTGTTAAAAATTCCTTTTCATGGGCTACAATACAGATTTACCAAAGTTGAGTACCTTCTTGTTTTATGTAACATAACTCTTTAGGAGGAATTGCACATTTCACTTAGTGAATATGTACTATATATTTATGTAGTGAATAGGTTCTATATATTTATATATTAGTTTTCTTTTTTTGATGTGTCTTTGTCTGATTTGGGTATCAGGGTAATACTGGCCCCATAGAATGAGTTCGGAAGTATTTACTCCTCCTCTGTTTTTTGGAATAGTTTGAGTAGGACTGGTATTAGCCTTTCTTCCCCCCTCCCCCTCCTCCTCCCCCTCCCTCTCCTCCTACCTATTCACTAAGTGAATTTATATATAGTACTTGTTCACTAAGTATACCTATTTATATCTAGTACTTATTCATTAAGTGTTAGCTATTATTATCCAGATGCCTTCTAGACATCTCAATGTGATATCCAACAGGCATTTGGAACTCACTTTGTCTAAAATTGAACTAATGATCATCCCTCCAAATGTAATCAAAAGTATACCTTGTCTCAGGGCAGATTCGGCCACCATTGCCAAATCTAGAAACCCCAGCAGTTACTTGCTTCTCACTTCCAATGGCTTACTATGTCCTAGTTAGATTTTACGTCTAACTAACATCTGTCTAGTTAATTCCCTCATTTTCATGCTTTCTGTCACTGGCTGTTTAGATACACAGCATCAACTCCACCCTCATCCAGATTACTGCAATCACCTCTTTGCTTTCAGTCTTTCAACTTCTCCAGAGACTTCTCCAGAGCCTAATCCATCCTCCACACTTAAACATATATCAGATGATGCCACCTCCCTTCTTGACTGCCTGCGCTCAAGCTGTGATTCCTTATTAATGTCTAGGATGAAGTTTAACTTTTGCTTTAATGCCCACAGCCCTTATGATCAGTCACTTTTTTACTTCTGCAGCTTATTTCTCACTACCCCATGTGAATCCTTTGCTGTAGCCACACAAATCAAGTTCTCCAAATGTATTCTGCTCTTCCATGCTTTTATATACTCAGTTATCCTCTTTTATTCCTATTCCCTTCCATGCGTCATCCTCTTCTAGCTTCTTTTAGCTCTTATGTTTTCTTAAAAATCAACTTTGATATCAGCTGTTCTTTAAAGTCTTCCCCTATCAGTCTGATTTAATTACCACTATACTTAGCAGAGTGTAGTAAGTACTTAGCATAATATAACCAATAGTACCATTTACCATTATGTCTTTTTTGGGAGAGGTCAAGTGGAGTTTACTACACTATTGTTAGTTATAAAGCTTATATTGAGACCTGTTCTTTCCACATTTACTCTAGAACTTTCTAAATTTATAAAAGTAGTTGATCTTTGGAATGCTGATTACGTTTAGAGGGAGGTACCTGAGGGGTCCATAAGACTTGCTGAAGTGCTGCTGATAGTGTTCTATATCTTCATCTGGGGGACACTTCCATAAATATATACACATGCAAAATGCATTATTCTATATTCCTAAATGTGTCCACTTGACTATAAGTCATACTTTATTTTTTAAAAAATGAATAAAAGTAGCTGAACTTTTATCTTCATAAAATTCTGTTTGCTGTTTTGTCTATTGAATGATATCATAAGCACCTTGCCTCCAGAGCACAATGTTAAATGCCATTATGGCAAGGCACATTTAGCTTCCTGGGGAAAAAGGCTTTTAAAATTTTAACTTCTCATTGGGCAATGAATAACAAAATGGGCTTAATTGGAGAAGTCGTTTAATACTTGCTTTACTAATATTTCTACTCCCCAAATATTTATTTAATTTTGCTAGGTTTTAATCTTGTTACTATTGTGATACTCTTTTTAGCAAGGTTACCAAAAGTAATGATTATTATGAATTATCTCTTAAAAATTATTTAAAATATTGATAAAAAATAAACCATTCCTTCTGAATTTTCAACTTCAGGTCTTAAATCTTTGACTTAATCATTGTACTACACAATCTGTAAACTCTTAATCCTGAGACTCTATGATTTCACTTGGAGTGTTTTCTTTGAAGAAACTTTATTGATTAATAGTTGCATTCATTTCCTGACTTTCCCTGGAGGAAAGACATTACATGTTTTGCTTTCTTGTGTGCTACAAACATTATGTTTGTGCAAGAAATGATACAGTTTTTTTTCCCTCAAAAGCTAAAGGTATGGGTCACATCTATAATCCCAGCACTCTGGGAGGCTGAGGTAAGAGGATTGCTTGAGGCCAGGGATTTGAGACCAACCTGAGTATCATAGCAAGACTCCACCTCTACCAAAAAATAAAAGATAAAAAAATTAGCTGAGCACGGTGGCATGTGCCTATAGTTCCAGCTACTTGAGAGGCTGAGGTGGGAGGATCTTTAAGCCTAGGAGTTCCAGGCTGCAGTGGGCCATGATCGCACCAGTGTGTTGTAGGACTTTCTCCTTAGTTTAGCTAAAAGCCATGTTCTTGTCACATGGACATGAAATATTAGGCTCACAGACACTTTAAAGAATGAGAATACTGGAATTTATTGGGTGAAAGGGAAAAAAGGGAAACAGGAACTCTCACTTTGCTGAGAGTCCCACTAGCCTATTTCCCACCTCACAGATTGAATGGCAGGTTACTACCATCCATCAGGAGTGGCCAGGCTCCTCCCTGATGCAAACAGTTAACTTCCCAAGGCCCCACCCCAGTGTGCACTCCTCCTAGTGCGCTGGCTGGTCGGAGGTTCTGCCAGGGTCCCTTTTTACCTGTCTGTCTTGACTGCACTCCAGCATGGACAACGGAGAGAGGCCCTGTTTTGAAAAAAATAAAAAATAAATGGCTGGGCACAGTGGCTCAAAGACTGTAATCCCAACACTTCCCAAGGCTGAGGCAGGTGGATCACCTGAGGTCAGGAGTTTGAGACTAGCCTGGCCAACATAGTGAAACCCCATCTCCACTAAAAATACAAAAATTAGCTGGGCATGGTGACCAGCGCCTGTAATCCCAGTTCCTCGAGAGCCTGAGGCAGGAGAATCGCTTGAACCCGGGAGGCAGAGGTTGCAGTGAGCCAAGATCACGTCACTACACTCCAGCCTGGGCAACAAGACCGAAACTCTGCTTCAATAAATACATAAGTAAATAGAAAAATTTTTAAATTAAAAAAAGAAAGCTAAAGGCTGTTAGAAAGTACTATATCCTAAGATAAATTTAATTACATAAGATGCAGTGATGCTGTTTTAATTATACAAAGAAAAAACAAATTTAAATCTTCAAATTGCAATGTCCAAAAGAAGTAAAGAATTTTCAATTTTTGGCTGGGAATGGTGGCTCATGCCTGTCATCTCAGCACTTTGGAAGGCTAAGGGTGGGAGGATTGCTTCAGCCCAGAAGTTTCAGACCAACCTGGGCAACATATAGTGAGACCCTGTCCCAGTTGAAAAAAAAAAAAAAAGAATTTCAAATTTTTACATAACAAAATGAAATCTGAGTTCAAATCTACTGAAATAGTTTTAGAT
The DNA here is from genome assembly GCA_963573385.1 of Cacajao melanocephalus. Classification (NCBI taxonomy): domain Eukaryota; kingdom Metazoa; phylum Chordata; class Mammalia; order Primates; family Pitheciidae; genus Cacajao; species Cacajao melanocephalus. The sequence goes on along the minus strand of CAUYLG010037992.1, from coordinate 57,485 downwards.
TTTCCTTTCACCTTCTATAGCTGAAATTTTATTAAGAAAGATGTCAAAAGAATAAATAAGTATATAGAAATATGGATTTGCTTCTTTCCAGTGTTTAAAAATTATTTCTCATTTTACTATTGGTCAATAGCTTCTTTTAACTTAAATGTTTGCCATCCTAGCTCACAGGATGTAGCATTTATTAGGCACTCAGTAAAAGTTTTTATTAGTTCAGCTGACAATTTAAGTTAGTAAAGTAGCATGAATAAAAACATAAAACAAACCACTATCACCACAACAAAAACACCTGGCACAAAGCTCAATTTAGACAAAATACAATAAAGGTAAGTTCTTGCCTTCCTCCCTCTCACTCCTGCCTCTGAACGTTTCCTATACTTCATAATTTTGCTGCAAGAATCCCCTACTGAGTTCCTTTATTTAAAACTTCAGGTTTGTTGATTCTTTGAAAATGCAAGTGATTATAATTGAATGTCCACAAATAGTCTTTCACCTCAGGGCCAATGGGAGATAAATAGAGTTGGTCAAAATGTGTCATGTCCTAAGCTTGGTCTCTTTTCCCATTATGCCTTGAGCTCTGCTAAAACCTTTGTTTTAATGAACTTTCACCGGAGTGTTGCAAAAGGAAATGAAGCATGGTATGCTGATGGAGAGTTTGCTTCAGTATTATGTTCTTTCCCAAAATACACTGTTTTTTTTTTTTTTCAGGGCTAGTCTAATCCTAGTATGAACTTAGCCATAATTATATGACTCCATTTACCTTGTGCAATTAACTGGATAATTGCATGAATGTGAACATTGCTTTGGCCAGCCTTTCCCCCATATATTCCACAGGGGACATCCTCTTCAGCTGCAATGTATTCTTCTGGGATCTAATTATGATGTCTCTTGGAATCTGGCCTGTGTACAAGAATTCAAGCTGGCGTTCCAGGGTGGAGACCATGAAGAAATCCCAATTGGATTCACTGGAATTCATTTGTAAACATCATGCTATTCAACTGTATTGTAATGGAGCAATTCATTATGATTTTTATTTACACACTAAAATAGAATGCTAAAATATGTGTTGACTGTTCAACTTTTAGTTCAGCATGTCTGACTTGATGTACTTACTGAGTGTTGGCTGATGTGTCTGTAAGGTTGATAGGCCCTGTTGTTAATGAGACAAGGTAATCGTTCTTGTTATGGGGTTAAAACAAATGGTTCCAGAATGAAAGAAGGGCCAACATTCTTAATTTAGAGATTAAAATACATTATTTCTTCCCAAAGTGAAAGAAACTTGTAGCAATGGTCTGAACTTCTAAAATACTAGACAGAAAAATTGAAGATGAGTAAACACTACATTTTGAGTAGAAGTAAATGTCACTTTTCATATTTCCTCAACTTGTCTTACTAAGGCTTCAGAAAGAGACCACTGATGTTGATAGCCACAGCATTCTTCCAGGAGAATTATGTTTACATGGATTCAAGTTTTTTAGTTTATTGAGGACAAAGTACTCACTTATGAAGTACTTCACTTGTGAAGTCATTCACTATCCAAACTCATCTTCTTCTTTAAAAAAATATTCACCAGGGAGAGTGGGAGGTGGAGAAATGATATGTAAAATGAACAAATATGGCTAAATGGATTCCATTACATAATTGGGAATAGATATTAATGAGTCAATCTAGTTATTTAGTTGTAGTCGTATACTTGCTCTTACAGCTCAGAGGGGTGGCAGCTCCTTGCTTTTGCTAATCCCTGGATTACCTTACCTTATTTTTACTTCTATACCTTGACCTCCTTTTGTTTCTTAGCCTTTGTATCACCTATGTAACTATATTTCTTCTATTATATTTTCACATTTCTGTTTGCTTGGTTGTACTCTGAATGATGAAAATGAGTTTTATCTTACTGATGGAAAGAGTAGAAAGCAGTTGAAGAAGAGAAATAGAGATGTGTTATAGTTTATGGATTGACAATGCTTATGTTTAGGACTGGCCTGTGAGCTGTTACTTTTTTCTTCCTGCTGTTTCCCTAAGTCACTGCTTACTTGCAGTAGTTTCAAGGACCTTAGGTGGACACCTGAATTTGTCAAGTCCTCAGTGGTAGCTCTTATTAGAGACTCTTATTCCTGCCTGATCATTTAACTCTAGTCAGTTTGGTTTTTCTCCAAGAGGATACAGAATTTGTCCACTGAAAGGCTCCTGTATTTTTTGGTTAATGTAATATGTAGAGAAAAAAGAAAGAATGCTTAACGGTTCACTGTAGGAAATTAACTATTCAATCCAAATGAGTTCTCTTGTTCTCCACAGAGTGGCATTTATGAAATTCAGGCTTATTTAACATGTGTTTTTGCTTCTTCAAACAAATCATAATATTAATAATTTTTCTGCATAGACTTTAGCTGAAGTTTTCTCTATAAATAAAGCTCCTTCTAAAATGAGTTTCTTAATGTGATGTTAGATGTGATTAGTTCACTGAAAAGCCACAGAAAATATTTGTATGATCAACATTGTAAAAGTAATACCTCAGATTCTGTCACATCATATGAGTACTTCATAAAAGGCAATGCAAATGCTCTTTCCATCCATGCCTTAAAGGAAACCAAAGGAAACCATGATGGTATTAACTTCTTTAATATAAAAGCTGATCCTTTGGTAAATTTTATTAAAGAATAATTTGCTGAATTGGCAAAGAAAATTTAAAAAAAGTATGGCATCCAATATTTTGCCTCTTTATGCTAAAAAAAAAAAGCATAAGTTGATGCCTTTTTAAAATCCAGATTTTCTGTAGTTTTAAAGCATATAGTCATTTCAAAGACAATCCAGTGTCAAATATTTTGTAGAATTTGAGGAACTGAAAGCCAAAGTAGAAACCAAGGTAGGTCTTATATCTATCCCAGGGAGCTAGCTTATTTCTCTGAGACAATTGTGAATTGTTAGTTGCCCCCAAGTTAAAGCATTTATGTTTCATATTTTAAAAACCCAGGTTAAATGGAACTCAGATGACCTAGGACTGACATTAGGAACACCTTTATACAAATTAGAAATAGGACGTGCAAAGCCAAGCAGGGGCGACCAGGTGGATACACAAGCTTTCTTTGGCTCACAGAAGGACTTGGACAGCCAGGTGCATTACACACATGAAAAGCCTTATGTAAGTGTCAGGTGCCAGGCTGGTGATGGTGTATTAGAAATCATCCGATAGGTGGTAACACAAATCCAGGCTCCTCATAAAATAAGCTTACATGTTTTTTTTGGTAGGGACCGACACTAGGTTGGACAGTTAATGAGCTCCAGAGCTGTTTATTGGTTAGTCCTGGGGAAGCTGATGAAGTAGTTCAGTCAAAGCTGAGATGCCGTTTGGGTGGTGTGGAAAACCTACCCAGCCTCAGTGGTATTTCCTCTCACATTATGGTGGATATTTATTTCCCTTAGCCAGAGGTCTATTTTCTTGTTTGTTTGTTTGTTTGGGGGGTCCATTGCATGGAAATTGATGGGGTTTGTTTGTGTCTTAATTTTTTTAAATCACATTTTGTTGGCAAAGGAGAAGAAGGGATGCATTATGTCAGCTGGATTGCATTAGGTCAAAGGCAGATGGGGAGAAAATGGTCTTGGCTAAGGGGTCCCGGGCAGATAAGGGGTCCCAGGCAGATAAGGGGTCCCAGGCAGCTTGCAGAATACTGTGCTGAGAGAATGAAAGATAAGCAAATTTAGCAAGTGCAGGGAGAGGAAGGAGCACTTCCTCCAGGCAATTCTCAGAACTGTTTCTAAGCTGTTTACTTCCTATTTTGATACCTAGAGCAACAAGAAACAAGGCCTCTGGAGCAGCCTTTGACTGGCCTTGTCCTGAGCTTGTTTATCCACTGCATCTGTCAGGAAGCAATTATGATAAGGCCTCTGGCACTGGTCTGGAAGATTTTTTTTTTTTTCTATTTTCTGTGTGGCTTTTGATTGATCATGTTGTACACACAGGACTCTATTCTTGGATTGATTTATTAACAAGCTTCAAAAGAACCTCCATCATTTAGAGGGTTTTTTCCTTTTGCTTCAGAGGAAAAGCATTATTAGCACTTTTAAATAAGGGCATTCTCCAGGCTTTCAGTTCAGTAACTAATGAGGATGGAGTGGCTTGGTTTCTAGGGATCAATGCCCCCACCTCTAAATGTATTATATATGTGTACCCTTGACATTTAATTTATTGTACTGCAGTGAATTTGCTTTTCTGCCGGGAAAGTAGAAGATGAAAGGCTTCTTGAAGAAAATGCTGGTTTAAACAAGTCACTTTAAGACTCCAGGGCTTATTCAAAGGGTTTCTATATTTTATTATATGTTAGGGAGATCCCTCTTCTTTTCTTCACCCTGAAACCACTTCCCCTCCCACAGTTTTCCCTTTGCAATGGCCCCAAGCTGTACCATGTTGATTTTGAGTCATCGGTTTCATGTTGGATTGGGTCTGCCTTTGGAACCTGCCTGCTTTGGACCAGAAATTTGATTTGGTTGGCCCCACTTCAAATATTGTCAGCACTCTGTGCATTTAGGGCTCTGTTAAAATATGAAATAATAACCACTACTTTATGAGCTGAAAACAGCTTGTCTCACCACATTTACTTCTCAGTGGACAACAGTAATTTCCACATTTAAGAGACAATCAATATTAAGCATTTTTCATTATCTCCATGCTACTTCCACTGAAACGGACATAATGAGAAATTGGAAGCATCTTATTTCTCTCTGTTTTCAGATGATACAGACTCAATGAATGCTTTTCAAAATCATAATAAAAAAGATACACATTCTTCCCTACAGTGAGGATGCTTAGATTAAAAAAAAATTGTGTCATTATCACTTGTCATGTTTATTTTTACTTCTATACCTTGACCAATAGCAAGAGAACAAGAATAGATACTGATAAGATTAGTTTCTTTTTAGAAAAAAGTGTGACCTTCTTGTAACTCAGAGCAGCTTTGGTTTCTGGAAAATATCATCTCAAATTCTGTGGCGTCATCAGATAAGGCAGCTGATTAAACAAACAAACAAATTTGGTGTGAGCAATAATTATACAAGGGCAGTGTCGTAACAGCCAATGAGATCCTTTTATGAAGTCATTATTCAGTATGGCCAAATGCCATGTCAGATCAACAAATGTTAGTCCACAACATTATTGCTGTTTTGTTCTTAAATTACTGCTGTGTAATAAAGTGGGACACAATATCGAGTTTTTCAGAAAACTAACTTCTTGAAAAGGTGATTACTTTCTATTAGTGGGGATTAAATGCCTCTTCTTTTATGAAATGATTGTGAGGGTAATAACTGCTGCATCAGTGAACAACAAAAAGTGTTTAATATGATGCCAACTGAGTAAAATTTTATGAATATTTTTAATAGAGCATATTATAGATATCTCATTTACTAGGACCCCAAGAAGGGAAAAGTTATTCATGATTGGCTATGACCTGGTAAGTAGGATTTCTGGAGGCAACGCCTCCATTATATGACCTGCTTCTTATCCCTGGTGCCCATTATTATAATAGAGCATAAACTGCAAAACACAGGACAGCTGCTCTAAGCCCAGCAGCAGTACAGACCTCTGCCATGCATTCAGACTTTATTCCCAAAGGGTAGCTTTCCTGGATCCATGAACAGCTCATCGGTTCTAAAAGCAAGGTCTGCAGCCTGAACTCTCCTAGCATGGGCTTTTTAGGTAATGATAGAGTATTTTGATCTGTGATGTTATTTATCATATTACGGTGTATACATGATATACTTCATGGTGAGACTGAGAAAGGGGCATTGACTAGCACGCCCAGGAGACCAGGTTCTTCTTTCTGTACTGTTTTTAATATGCTAGTGTCACTTGCCTGGGCTTCAGTTTCCTTATTTGTAAAATGAATGACAAAGTTGGATGAGGTCAGTGTTTCTGTTCAGGATCTGTTTATCATGTGCTTCAAGCTGAAAAATGCTTGTTGAAACACAGATTCCCGGGTCTATCTTGCACCTATTGAATTAGAATTTTGTGGGTTGGCCATGCAATCTACATCTGTACTGCATTGTTCTTTATAGATGATTCTTACAGAAGCAAAAGTTTGAAAAGCACATGATGGCACTGAATCTCTCTAGGATTCCTTCCTACTCTTCAGTCTTCTGCTCAGGGTGGTGCTTCATCCAAAGGAAGAATTCACTCTCCCTCCCCCATAGAAATGGATGATAGCTGTTCAAGCGTGTTTTGTCCAACTAAATTCTTTTGTAGATAAAAAAAAATTGTGGAGCTTAGTTATCTTCAGTACTTTAGGTTAGGAAGATTGCCTGCATCACAGAGATAAATTAAAACAATGCCCTTGTTGGGGATGGGGGGGAGCTTTACAAGGTTTTACAAACACAGGTGTCCTTGTACTACATTCCCCTACAGTCACCTTCAAAATAATCCCTTGGAAGTCCCAGCTTCCTCTTTGTGGGCAACAGTTCAGTCTGTGCCGAGACTCATGCTGCCAGGTGATTCGGCTCTTTAAAAGGCTTTGGTTCAATTCTGGTGAGGATTCAGTTCTTCCTGACTCCTTCAGACTAAACATTTGAGTTACAAGCCACATTAAAACCATTTGGTAGAGATTGTAACTAGGGAAAGTCAGTTCACAATCTAACACCTTATAAAGCCTTATTTTAGAGTTTGTGGGGTTTGGTGTATAAAATTTATTTTTTTGGTGTTAAGCAAGCACCTGGCTGTAGGTTTTTCTCTTGCTGGCTGATGAAACAAAACGGGATTCAAATGATTTCTCCCCTTTAAACAGTTTATGATCTTTGCCTAATTTTATTTGGACTTAATGGAGCTAGCTAGGATCACTGCAAACACAAAGCAGCTGGAGGAACCTGGGTACAGCCAGATTAATTTGAGCTTGGGTTTCCTTTCTCCAGCCTTTACAGAGATTGTTCTCAAACAGGGACAATTTACCTCCCAGAGACATTTGGCAATGTACAGAGACATTTTTGCTTATCACAGCTGGGGCAGTTCTACTGGCATCTAGTGAGTAGAGGCCAGGGATGCTGCTAAACAACTACAATGCCGGGTTAGTCCCCATTACCAACAAAGCATTATCTGGCTCAAAATGTCAATAGTCCTGAGGTCTAAAACCTCTACTATTCCAGGGTAGCTAGACTAATAATCCATGTATTTTGGGGTGGGATATATCCATAAAGCCAGAAGAGTATGGGATGGAAGAATAAAAGGAGGGTAGCTTTGACATAGAATCTTTGACACAATTTAAAATGAAAATAGGGCTGAGTGTTGTGGCTCATGCTTGAAATCCCAGCACTTTGGGAAGCCAAGGCAGGAGGATTGCCCAAGAGTCCGAGAGCAGGCTGGGCAGCATAATAAGACCAAGTCTGTATTTAATTTAAAAAAAATGAAAATGAAGTCTAATTTCTAGGACAGGTTCAAGCTCAACAAGGTACTTACAACAGATTTTGACAAGGATCCAAGAGAGAACTGTAGGCTGGGTTAAATATAATAAAGCAGGCCTACTCATTTTAGGCCAGATAAGGAACAAGATGAGTTTCATTTATCAACAGAAACATATTAGACATCTTAGCAGTTTGTTTTTCTGATGAGAGTGAGTTTAACAAAAAATATGTTTCCTTCTTTCTTTTAAAAGTTGTGTTTATAGATTCTAGAATATTTTATATATAGCTCCCTATGTTTTCAAGTTTTCTAAGGCTGTTAAAAGCATCAAATAGTTAACCACTAGCTTAAAAGAGACCCTGCCTGAAAGCACTTGTTTCTGCTGATGTCCCTAAGACCACCTTTGCAAAATTATGACAGTCTGATTTCCAAGCTGTCATTGGTCATTCTGGGCATAGAGCAAGCTAACTTCAGGAGGAATTATGACAATAGTACCTCCCTAAAACTAACCCCCTCTTTGCTCAGGGATCAAATACTCCCTTTATAAGACCAATGAAAGGTCACAGGAATAGGATTATGGGAGGGGCCTGAGTTCTGCATAGTTTCTATAATTTCTTACTGCTCAGGTGTCATGTGTCCAGAGGTCATAAGATTTGTGACTTTCTCAATTGCTTATATAGATAACATCACTATTGTAGAACCTAGGATTGGGTTTTCTTGAGGTATTTTTCACTGATCTCACCCAGATTCATGATCCATGACTCAGCCGGCCCTGTGGCCCTACCCAGATTAGACTCAGCATGTGAGGATGGTTTTCCACACCCCTATGATTTCATCCCCAGCCAGTCAGCAGCATTCATCCTGTAGCCGCCTGCCCACCAAATTGTCCATAAGAACCCTAACCTCTGAGCCTTCAGGAGGAAGAGATATTGGAGTGATAACTTTAGTTCTGCAATGTGATCTGGGCTTGTGTCAATAAAACTTTTTCTCTACTGCAGTGCCATGGTCTCAGTGGATTGATTTTGTTTGTGCAGTGGCCAGGATGCACCTGTCAGGTGGTTACATCCTTCTACTCTCAACCTGCACTGGCTATTTTCTCTGCTCCACCCATTGTTTTCCTTGTACCCCATAAGCTCCCTTGCTCCTGGTTTCTATGTAGATTTGGCTAATGAGACATAGCAGTAAGAAACTGAGGGCAAGATGAAAAAGAAGTCCAGGAGGTTTAACCCAGTCCTTCTGGCTTTAGGGCATTCTGGCAACAGATGACTGTCTAAGACCCCAGCTTCTGTATGGAGCAGCCGTTCTTCCTCCACTGTTACCAGGAATAAACCTGGTTTCTCCCCTTGCTCTTCCAGACCTAAGAGCAGTAATGGCTTTTCACTTTTCCTGGTTTCTAGATGTATCACAGTTTACTTTTTTTCCTGTAAATCAACACTACTCAGTAAATAGCCCCTTCATTCAGTTCTTTTCATGTAAGCCTTCTTTAGTGTAGGCCTCTCAGTGATGCACTGTCACATTTTCAATAGAAGGTTTTTGATTTTTTAATGACCTAGTCAATTAATACTGAACCAGAAGCTGTTCTTCTATTAAAGCTCTTTCCTTATAAAAACCCATTGAGTCTTAGTTCCTCATCTGATAAATAAAGATTTTAAAATATACCCTGTGTTACACAGAAATGTAAACATTACTGCATTGAAAATTGGAAGCCACTTGACATATTGGAAAGACTAGAGACATATAATTCCAGCCCCAATTATTTAGAGCTTTAACTTTATATGTATATTTTAGTTCTTTGAACTCTCTTTTCCCATGATAAGTATGCTGAATAGATTAAATAATCTCCCTGGTTCCTTCTAGCTCCAAAAAATTTCACGGTTTTTATAGATTCTGTTCTCATTGTTCTAGACTATTCAGTAGCATGACCTATAAAAAAGAATGTAGAACATAAAACTAAAGAAAAATGCCAACAGAAGTTCTCCAGAAAAAAGAAGGTTAAAAGATCTAACTTCTATGTGGTTACAAAGGGCACAATCAAGACCATTGGGCAGATGGTATAGGAGGCAGCTGTAAGTGCAATGAATGGAAAGGCCTTTCTAATATATAGACTGGTTCAATAATGAAGTGGAATATGATGACTTTCAGGGAAGTGACTTTTCCATCACTGGAAATGTTCAAGAAGAGATACATATTTACTATTTTCTCAGGGTACTGTAAAGAAGATGCCTGTGATGATATGAGGTTGGACATTGTTTTCACATTTGATGAAGTAATGGCTAGATAAGTCATAGATGTGCAGTAGTCTTCCCTTATCTGTGGTTTCACTTTCTGAGGTTTCAGGCATCCATGAGAGGTCTTGGAACATATCCCCCACAGATAAGGGGGGACTACTATCGAAGGATTATTCAAGACTGTAAAGGAACTATAATTCTTTATTTTCAAGAAAAGAAGATAATAGCAACAGGGTAGGAGAAGATGAAAACATTATTATGTAAGCAAGATACCATCATATGGTAATTTTAAAGACAGAAAGACTAGAGTAGGGTTTAGATTTTGACAAGAACTATTTTTTTGCTTAAGCTTATGGGAAAACATCCATTATAATAGTAATTAAACAATCGCTACAAGGGGGAACTTTCAATTAATCTCGTGTTTAGTGAACTCTTACTATATAACAAACATTTTGCTGAAATCAAATAGAGATTAGGTTTTTTAAAGGCTTGTGGATTTTACAGTATATCAAAGTGATACCTGCACCCCTGTGTTTATTGCAGAACTATTCACAATAGCGACGACATGGAATCAACCTAAGGGTCCATCAACAGACAAAGTGATAAAGAAAATGTTATATATATACACACAAAATTGAGTCCTTTCCTGCCATAAAAAAGAATGAAATCATGTCATTTGCAGCAACACGAATGGAACTGGAGGTCATTATGTTAAATGAAATAAGCTAGACACAGAAAGACAGATGTTCCATGCTCTAACTCACATGTGGGAGCTAAAATTGTTGGTCTCACGGAGGTAGAGAATAGAATGATAGATACCAGAGTGTGGAAAAGGTGTGTGGCTTAGGAGGAGGAATGAAGATAGGTTGGTTAATGGGTACAAATATACAGTTAAATAGGATTTTAGTTCTAATGCTCAGTGGCAGAGTAAAGTGACTGTGTACTGTATATTTCAAAACATCTAGAAGAGAGGACTTAAAATGTTCCCAACACACAGAAATGATAAACAATCAAGGTAACAGATATCCTAAATACTCTGACTTTATTATTACACATTCTATGAATGTCACAAATATCACCTGATTAATACGTACAAATATGTATCAACAAAAAATATAAATAAATAAATAGACATGCAGAGTTTAGCAGGGGGAAAAGAGATACCACAATGCAGTGCTGTTTTTATATTAGCATGTTCTTATAGGAAGGACGTCTTGTAAAAATTATAAAGCAGGCCAAATTTGGCTTTGATACAGCTACACACTTCTTTCACGCACTTCCCTACCCTCTTCCAGCATCCTTTCTTTATTCATTGACAAATATTTGTTGAACATCTACTAAGTGCAGGTACTGTTCAAAGTTATAGGGATACACCAATGAACAAAAGAGACTAAGTGATCAGTGCCTTCAATTTGCATTTTGTTTCGGATTATCTACCTTGTAAAATGAGTCTACCTTACCAAAGGCCCATCCCTTCCTGCCTCCAGAAAGATACACATCAGTATCTTATCACATTTGGTTCTCACAGTAATATTTTTTAGAGAGTGGAGAATATGTCAAGTCTAACCAAGGCTCGGAAGAATGGGCATCAGCAACTATGCTGGCAACATTCACATCTCTCTACCTTAGCAATAAAATAGGAACCTGATGCACTTTATAAGTACACAGTGCTATGAGCTTAACCATGTCTTCTCAAAATTAAATGTTGATGTCCTAAGTCCCCAGTGCCTCCTACCTGAGTACCTAAGGATGTGACTATATGTAGAGATAGGGTGTGGAAAAAGGTTATTAAGGTAAAATGAGGTCGTGTGGGTGGGCCTCCTGCCTCTGTGACTCATGTTCTTATTAAAAGAGGAAGACACACAAGGGATATGCATGCACAGAGGAAAGACCATGTGAAGACACAGGGAGAAGAAAGGTCCCTGCAAGCCAAAGGAGAAAGACCTCAGAAGAAGCCAATTCTGCTGACACCTCAATCTCAGACTTCTAATCTCCAAACTGTAAAAAACAACAAATTCAGCTGTTGAAGCCACCAGTCTATGGTAGTTTGTTCTGGTAGCCCTAGAAAACTAATAACATGATAAAGGACACTTAGTAGGTAACACACGATTTCAAAATTTTCCGCCTTGTAGACATAAGGCTTACTTATACCTCCACACCCTCTTCCCCTCACATGTATTTGCATCACTGGCACTGGGTGTCAGCCACTAGAAACTCTATACCCAGTGGTTTCAAACCTTCCAGGAGCTGCCATTGCATGTCTTTTCCAGCATATCAGTGACTCACTGAGGAGGAGAGCAGCTGGGTGAGGAGGGAATTACTGATAATTATTTTTTTAAGGTTCTGTTTAGATACATCCTGCTGGGATGTATGCAAAAGAGAGATCTGGTACATCACTGTAAGCAAGCTTCAGCCTTTAGAACGCAAAATATGCTCTTGAATCTAATTAGATACAGGGCTAAAGAATTTTCTTCCCCATATTGACTGTGGAAGTTTTGTCTATTTTTTGAGTGAACCAGATCACTTGACAGTACCAGTCAGCTACAGGCTGACGCTGATTTATACTTTGGAGGAAAGAAGAAGTGGCTTTGGAAACTCCAACCTCTTCTAAATACTATCTGCTTTTGGCTCTAGTTGGCTGACCCTTCTAAGGCAGCAGTATGCATCTGCAATGATTTATACAAACAAGAGTCTACAGCTTGGCCATCGTGGTGTGACTCCTTTCTCCCTGCCCTGTGCATATTTTGAGGACCAAATGGAAGAGCCCACCCACAGCAGCAGCCCCATAAGGAAGAAGTTTGTTACCTAGGGATTCAAGGTGGAAAAGATGAAGTACTATTTCTTCTGAAATAGCTACTTAAGAAGCAGAAGAAACAGCTATAGGGAGACGCATTCTCCAGGAAGGTCATCAACCTAGGCCAAATGCTACTGGGAATGTAACATGAAGAAGAAAAGCTTGAATAGATCAGGAGACATCTAGGTTTAATTCCAACTTCTAGCACAGGAGCACAGTGGCTGAAAAGATCATTTAGACCTTCTGTATCCTCCTAAGAAATCCAGTTTGTAAAAAATAATAATGGAAAATTTTACATAGCAATTCAGGCCCTTAATGCTTTATATTTATTGTAACTCAGTTAATCCTCCCAAGGGTTTTTGAAGCTTGTTATCTCATGCAGAATTCCAAAATGACCCTTAAGATTCCTGCCCCCCTGTGTATATGCCATTTATGATCCCCTCTCACTCATACCCACCTGAACGTGCATGGGACTTACAAATATGAAGCCTATCATTTTGTGATTGTTGCTTCATAAGATGAAATATGTTCGTGGATGTAATTAAGATCCCCAATCAGTTGGCTCTGAATTAATCAAAAGAGAGATAATTCTATTTGTACCTGATCTAATCAGGTGAGTCCTTAAAAGGGACTGGGCCCATCTTGAAAGAAGACATTCAAAGTGTAAGAGGGACTCTTCTATTGGCTTTGATGTAGCAAATGTCTGTGTTGTGGAGAGAGCCACATGTCAGGTATTGGCAGGAAGCTTCTAGGAGTTGAAAATGACCCCTCCATTGGCAGTCAACAAGAAATCAGAAACCTCAGTCATACAATTGCAAGGAAATGACCCAGAAGAGCTTAGAAGAGAACCTTTCCTTAGTCACCACTCCCTATAAGCATGTACCCAGCCAATTCCTGGATTTCAGCCTGTGAAACCCTGGGCATATACATATATATGCATTAAATGTGACTGGCTCTGACCTGCAGAAACTATGAGAATACATTTGTGTTGTTTTAAGTCACTAAGTTTGTATCCACAGAGACTGCTAAGTTTGTGGCCATTACCTCTGTTTTATAATAGGGAAACTTAAACTACGTTGTCTAAGGTCACAAGGTAAGCAAGTGGTAGAACTTGGATTCTGGCTCCAAAGCGTGTATGTTTAACTACTGCATGGCACCAAACTCTTGCCACCTGCCTTCTGTTTTTCTCCCCTGGTAGGTTGCCATGGCTAGTGTAGGCATAGGACTCCTCCCTCTGATATATTGGTCTGAAAAACCATTTTGAAATCAGTAACTATAGGCTCTGGGCCTTTAGCCAGTCTCCCACTCTGTAACAACTCCCATTTTTCATAGATGGGAAATTCTAGGCTTCATTCCCAGAGGTTTTTCTTTTTTTTTTTTTTTTTTTTAACACTTCTCTTTATAAAAAAAATCTACGGTTTTTAAATTATAGCTCTGTGGTTAAGGGAAAATGACATTTACTAGGGAAGAAACTTGTTACGGTCTTAGGTACTCTGCCAACTGCAATGAAAAGGGGGCTTTTAAATGTCATTTATACATTAAGAAAGATTTAAAGAGACGTTAAAGAATATACCTAGCTGGCATTGCCAAAATCTGTAGGCCTTCTATCCACAAGTATCCTGTGCTAAAATTTAATTTGTTATTTTATGTGTGAATAGAGTATGTTCTACCCCAAGTCTGAACCAAAATGTTTAAAAATCACACTTCGTTTAAAGGGATTCATGGAGACATGCCAGATCTACAAAGATATAAAGTGTAGGTCTGAAGAGGAAGCAGAAATCTCCATTGCCTGGAGAGTCTCTTTTTAGGGTGGAAAAATTATGTTAAAATGAGGCAATATTCTGTTAGGTAAGAGAACTTAATCTGGATGAGTTGTCTTAAACTTTCTGAAAAGCTAAACAAAATCTCCTCTAATTTAACTAAAAGATGACTGAGGCCCAGGTAATAATAATGACCCAGGTATCAAAAGACAATGAGGTGAGTAGTCAGATTTATTCAGCAATGCTATTGAGTTAAATTGAATTTCCACTGTGGCTGATTTAATCTGATTCCGGTAGAATAAAGGTTGGAAGATAAAATCCTGAGGATAATACCAGCAGTGATAGCACTGTGATACATTTTAGTCTCTGCCAGTTAATTTCATCTATGGCCATGAATATATTAGCATTATATATCTCTGTTGTTTCATTTTAGTTATTCACATTTTTGCCTGTAAAATGCTCTTGAAAACCCTTCTTCCATTAACCTTCAACCATGTTACATGCTGTGTTTTAGCTCTGCTCATTTACAGCCCTTACACTTGCCTTGGAAGGGCCGACAAAATACTGATACATTTCAGTTTTCTGAAGTTGATGGAGCACACTAACACATTGAATTGAAAAGTGGTCATTATGTGTAAAAGTGGCATAAGAGTCTCAGTATCACTGGACTGTGTATATCAAGCTGTTTTTATTATAAGTGTTGGTTTTGGGCCAAGTCATTTAGTGCATTTTAATCTTGTGACCAAGAGTGTGCATTTACAAGATTTTCACCAGAAGTAAGTGTGCTCTAGAGTAGATTTTCTTACCATGTGTTGATACCACAGGAATGTGATTTTTAGAAATAGAGTAAAAAATGGTACAATGATGAATGACTATTTGGTCAAAAAAATTGAAAGAAATTTTTAAATAATGCTGAGAATTGGATATCTTTAAAAATCTATTTTGATACTAATGTATTTGTCTAGCACAAGGCCTGTATCTTAGTAATAATCATCCTGCATGTCCATAGCAAGGTGTCTTGAAGGTGATATCTAACTCAGGATTGCTGTGATGAATTTAGGAGGAAATAATGTGACTATACCTAACACAATGCCTGGCACCTGTGAGTTATTTAATTGGTAGCAAATAGAAATCTAAAAAACAAGTTAACAGGTTGTATTGAGTGCCTAGTACCTAACAGAATGAATGAATGTAGGTAGGAAATATTTAAGATACTTATTAATGAGTAAGCATGGGATTTTCTGTACTGTGACTATATAACATTTTTAAATTGAAAAACATTGTTTTAAGAGAGTTCTTGCCGTCAACATTTGTTATCTTATGACTGTCAAATTATTTTAGATAGGAGCTTACAAAGAAGGAATGTTGCATAACTGAAGAACACTATAGGATGATAAATTGGGCTGTACCAAATTAAGTCATCTTTAGTCAAAATATATAATAATAATCTTTTCATACACATCTTCCCTGTGTTAAAATACCTGGCCCAGGTGTTCCATCTGAATGATATCTAGGTTGATAACAGTATTTTCTCATGCATACCACGAGCAGAAGAAAAGCCAGGGTGAAATGCCCTTTCCCCCTGAGGATTCCACCTTCAGGCTTTGGCCAAGTACCCTGTGTAATACTCTGGTCTACTTAAAGACACGTGAGTTGGAAAACAAAAAAATCAACATAGTTGTAAGGATGTTGACCAATTCCCTCTACTATTTCAGGCACTGTGACTCTGCCCTAATTGGCAAACAGGTCACAGAGGGCTGATCATATTATTGTGTCTGCATCACTATAAAATTGAACAGTTTTGCTTATATATTTTCATTACATACCCTTGATAGTCTTTGAATTTCTTGTAAAGGAAAAATTGATTTGTCACTCTTTTGGAGCCTGCCAAATAGTGTAATTGATAAAGGGTATTTCAGATACGGGGCTCATTGTCTAGAATTCACTACAGTCTTCATTGTTCTGGGGAAAAAGAAAACAAACACCTGGAAGTGGCACTGGATAAGTCAGAGCCTTGGTTTAAGCAATGGAAGGAAGTGTAGTTAGTTTCAGCATAAAGGAAATCTGTCTAAAGGAAACTGGATTGATTTCTTTAAGGAATAAAAGCCAGAGTGCTCTGTGGGGCAGGTGAAACACTCCGTGACAGTTTGCTTAGCTTTCAGTACAGTCGCAAATACTAGTCTGCTGAGTGAGAGCACCTAGGGCGAGTCGCAAAGGGTTCCACCACCACAAGAGAGGCTGTGTAGGGCCTGCCCTGAGCAAATACGTGAGAAAGTTTGACCTCCACAGCTGTCCATGCCCCGCCTCCACCGCCACGTTCCGCAGCCTCTTCTTGAATTCCAGAGTTTCTTTTCTCTACTTTCTTTTCAAGGTCTTACGGTGTTTTCATTACTTTTTTTTTTAATTGTGGAAAGTATTTCTTGTGTTTTCTTTCTATAGCATAAAGTTTTCTAATTAATGCAAGAAAGTAGTTTGCTAAACTATTCATACTAAGGTAATATAGTCTCAGGACTTTTAATTTTACACTTTGTAGTGATCTTTCTACTAATACTTGGAAAGTACTGTGCTGAACTTAAGGAATTTTCAGACACCTGAGAACCAGAATGGAAGAGATAAATAGGCACTTAGGCAAAAGATGAACAGAGTGAATACAATTGTACAGTGGATGCCATTAGGACTGAAAGGGCTGGGTTTCAAATCTGTTTCTGCACTCTTGAAAAAAGGTTATTTTGCTTGAGTATTATGTGAAGTAGGCTTAATTACTACCACATTCTATATAATTTCATTTTAGATCTTTCTCAGAAAAAATGTATATTGCCTGTAAGACTGCTTGTCCTATGAAAGCATAATGTTTTTTTTTCTGGCAGTTTGTCATATACAACACCTAACCCATCTGCCATTATCTTTTTCAATTTTTGTTTTTGTAGAGCTCAGCATTATGCTGAAACTCAATCATATATGATCCATGGGGGTTGCATCATTTTTGAATAAACGAAAATGTACTTATGTCCTAAAAAGGAAAGGTTATAAAGTGTGCCTTCTGTCCAGACAGAAAGGATTCCTCCATCTCCATTGGGCATCAGGAAATGCAGAGGCTTCAGCCTAACCTGCAGAAATACATATCTCAACAATAAGACGGAAGTCTCCTTCCCAGTTTTCTCGAACAATGAGAGTTTACTCTGTGTCTCAGTAGTGCCTATAGGGGAAAGAGCATGGGATTTGTAGACAGGAAAGTAGATATGTCTGCTTGGCATGCTGCTCCCCTCTCTTGTCTCGCACACCCATCAGATTCATTCCACCCTTTTCTGACCAGTTCTATGCCTGGGAAGCTGACCTCTTTTGATTGCCTCATCTGAGATCCTTACTCTCTGGCTTCTGCTTTATTTTGGCACATTCGAGGTACTGGTAGGGGACTGGAGGATAACAAGAGGGCAGGATCAGAGTATTTCTTCGCTGGCTTTATGCCTGCTTTGTCACAATTCTGGCAGTACCTGTGTTCGCTGTCCGAGGCCACAGCTCCTCTCACGGTGACAGCTCTCAACGGGTTCTGGGAACATCGTTTCCTCTTCTTCAGGCCTTGGCATGTAGTCCTGTTTCCTGCTTTTAGTCCCTGAGTCCTTTACCATCTTTTTTTTTGCTCCCCCCCGACCCCTTAGCTTTACTCTTTAATTATTTTCAGTCGCATTTTTGAGTTGTGCCATCTATTTCATGCCAGGACCACAAAGGAGACATTCAGGCTCTTGGGAAAGTCAGATAATCTCTTTGACCTTTAATTTCCTTTATCTATAAAACTGGTTAATATCTATATTGTCCACCTTGAAGGGTTGCTAGGAGGACCAATCATGCATGTGAATTGTAGAGTGTCATAAAAATGCAAACTATAGATATCAAATCATCTGTTAATGTTGATTTTCCAACCAGCTTTCTTTAGGCACTTCATAAGATTTTCTTACCTTCCCCTCTTGATAAATTGATCCAAGCTTTGGGAGTGCAATTTCACATTGACTAAAGGCAAGCAGAAGTGGGAATGGGAATCCTCTATTCCATGTATTGGAAAGCTAACTAGAAATTGTCCTTAGGTTTATCATGTCTCTGCTCTCCTTCTCGGCAGCATGTAATTCAGACTTGGGAGGGCGGTATAGAAGCTCTTAACATACCTTTATTTCTGCCCTGAATTTTTACCCTTGATAATAATTTTGTCAAACAAAACTCCCTCATAGTGTAGTGCTGCAGTGCATGTGTCACTCACATCCCTATGAGATTGTGAAGCTTCTCTATAATGTTTCTGAGGATAGGGATCCTATCCCATGTATGTGTTTTATGACTCATAGTAACTCTCACACTGTTAAGCATATATTTGATGGAGCAGACACTTGGAAAATGGATGGCTAGGTGTTAAGTTCACATTTGTTGATATTGAGACTTCAAAAGCATGATAATGGGCATTCACTGGTTTTATGCAAGAGCATGTCCTCTCTGATGAGCATGGCCCTCTCTTTGCAGGCATGGAAAGAATTTAACAAATGAATATTTTATGAACATCTGTTGTGCTTTATGCATGTATTTCATTGTGTGATTTGGCACATGCAGGACTACAATTCAAGAGGAGAACCTCTTCCTCTCTGTCCCCATCTTACTTGGTTGGAGCCTAGTAAAATGATGTTACAAAACAAAATAAACATTGATAATGAAGAATGCTTTTCCATCAGTCTTCCCAGAGTTAATTGAGAAAAGCAGTGCTGCTCCTGAAGACTAGGTAAACCCAAACCCAAATGTTCAGGGGAAGCATTTACATTTCAGAATGATAGGCCTGGGAATAGTGACTGCTGGTTTACCCTGAGAGCCAGCTCTAGAAAGGGTACACAGACAATGGTACGAGAGGTATTTGGCTCACTGATCCTTCCTTTCTTTGTTTTCTTACTTCTGGGTAGGCACAATGCACTCCAGAGAACCCTTGGTATTCTTTGTTCCCACATTCTTACTCTTTCAAAAATAAAAAGAGGAAAAATAACTTAGATAATCAGAGGCTATATTAAAGGCCCTTGGGAGGTCAACACTAACCCTACTGATTTCTCTCAAGAAGAGGCTATGTAAAAACAAAATCAATGGCCTCATTGAAGGAGCAGTATCAAAGTTACTCTTAGTTTGCTTAAGTCACCAAGGTGCTGAGGAAAATGAAGAAATGCTTAGACCCTAAAATATCTTTGGCAAATTGAAAAGAAGCCAGAAATATAAAATGGTAGGAATGTATGTGTTTATGCATGGTGTAAAGAAGGAAAAACATAATCAAGGGGTCGTGGTAGATTAGCATCTGACTGAGAATAACATTCCACTGTTACAGAGAAGAGCACAGGACGACTGGGAAGTTCCAAGAGGAAAACATAATGCATGAGCTGGATACATTTCTAAGTTATTTGTTATAAACAGTAATGCCACAGAGGTTTACACAATGGACAGATTAAAGCAAAAGAAACCATCAGGGAACACTCCTTGAAGAAGATGAGCCCAGCTGGCCTCTGAAGGGTTGGATGAGTGGAAGGCAGAACTATGCGTGTGATGAAGTGCCACACACCTTCCCATAGGAGGATTTACACATAAAACAAAGAAAACTGTTCAAATAGAATGCCCAGGAAAAAGTAACAAGATGGTACTGGAAAGTTTTCTCTCCTTCACCCATCTTCTACACAGACCCTAGGCAGAGAATGAGTCTACCTGATATTTGATGGTGGTAATGTTCCCGGAACCAAGCCAGGTCCGGCTGCATTTTCTCAAGGCCCAATAACGAGAAGCAGCCAACTAGGAAAGAAGGGAATTTATTGCTGTTACTGGATACAGGGAGAAGGCCAGAGATAATTCCACCAGACCAACTCTGTTAGAATTTTCTTAGTGCTTATGCTTATGTAGGTTGAGGTTATGTGCCTACCTGCAGTATAGCATTCACCTAAATCTATTGGTAACTAATTTTGTTTCAACTAGAAGGTCAGAGGCAAAAAAAAAAAAAAAAAAAAAAAATGCTTGCTAAGTCCTATTAAGCTGTGAGAGCCCCAGGACATTCAAGACCTTCAGACTCGGATACTGTGGTACTGGAGTGATTATTTCTATCTTATCTCTTTTATAGGTTGGGCCAGAGAGCTGTCTTAGACTTTCTAATGATTCTATTCAAACAGCTGCCTCTGTTACCTTGACTTGTATCAGATTTTGTTGATCCAAGATGGGTCCCAGCACTAGGAATGTAAAACTGTCTCTTACATTACTTATTTTGGCTTGTTCCAGGTTAGAGAGAAGCCGATGCAAGGCTCCAGGTAAGGAAGAAGTCCGTGCAAGGCTCCCACTAGCTTTGATGTTTGGGCACTGATTTCCTTGGGTTTAACTGTTTGTTTAACGTTCAGGCAGCTCTGTGTAAATTTGTCTGCGTAACTGAAGTGGTATGCAGGCCTATCTGTATGATATTCGTGCAGGCCAGTTTGTATGATTGTCAGGGAGAATTGGCCTGCCACAGTAAGGCAGGGAAGCATTCATTCACAGTTTTCTTAATGGAGAGGATGAAGGGAGTGTGTTGATCTGCTCAGGCTCCCATAACAATACAACAGACAGAGTGGCTTAAGCAACAGAAATTGATTTCTCACAGCTCTGGAGGCTTGGAAGTTTCAGATCAATGTACCAGCAAGATAGGTTTCATTCTGAGGCCTCTTTAGGCTTGTAGGTGGCTACCATCTTGCTGTGCATTCACATGACATCTTTTTGTGTGTTTAGAGAGAGAGAGGAGCTCCATTTTCTTCCTCTTTTAAGGGCACTAATCCCATCATAGGTGCCCCACCCTTATGACATGATGTAAACCTAATTATCTCTCAAAGACCCCACCTCCAGATACCATCACATTAGAGTTTAGAGTTTTAACATACGAATTTTGGGAGGATACAAACATTGAATACATAACAGAGAGTAAGTCAGTTGCAGGAAAGTGAACTCATTATTCTGTTGGAGGCATCTAGAGAAGCTGTCATGAGAAAAAGGGAAAAGGTAGGCAACCAGCAGAAGGAAAAGTAGAATCCTGACTACATAGTTATTTAAGAAACTTGGCCCAGAATAAGAGATGAGAAGATGTGACATATCTCAAGTTCACTGACTAGCCATAGCAGCTAACTAGCAAACTAGGGACTGTGTAGTCAGACAAAAGAATCAGAATGTGCAGTAGTTGATTGCACATTGAAAAAACAAATGTGAGGACCAATGTCTGCATCTAGAATTCAGATAGAATTAATTCCAGGGAAGGAGATGATTCCAAAGTCACTTCACGATGGTTTGGTTGCCAAAGAAGGACACTTTAGGGTTATATAGGAAACAGTTTTTGAAATGAAAGGTCAGGAATTAAAGAAACAGTTGCGGAGTAAGTGCAGAATGACCCAAATTCAAAGAGAGTAGGGTCCTGGAGCAGAGACCTGGAGTACTGAAAGGAGATAGCTATTGTACTTAGCAGAAATGGGGGAAATGGTGCAAGGTTAACACTCTGGTATGGGGTTAGGGAAAGGATGTTTTTACAGAATGGGCTAAGAGTCTTGACCTAACCATAACCCAAATGACTGGTGAGATATCCTGGGAACAGATTGTGACACAGATCAAAGTGAGATACCAATAAAGATATCATCATGATCCTAGGATCTCTCACTTTTAAGCACAGTCTCATTGTAGACAGGAGTAGCCTTTCATTTAATACCATTTAAACTCTATTACACTGAGGCCTAGGGGGTGAGAGGAGGGAGAGCATCAAGAAGAATAGCTATTGGATGCTGTGCTTTAATACCTTGGGGATGGATTGATCTGTACTGCAAATCACCATGACCCACATTTACCTGTGTAACAAACCTGCACATCCTGCACACTTACTCTGGAATTTAAAATAAAAGTTGGAAAAAAAAGAAAGAAATTCTGTTACTTTGACTAGCTATCTTTTGTTTTTCCCCTAAGGAAGTTCCAAAAGAAGACAGTGGCAAATAGAAGGGCAGCTGAACATCTGAGGCCTAATACAAAGAAGAGGATATTAATGTATTTGATGGAAAAGGAGGCCAATTTCTCTTCATATAATGTGCTGCCCTCTAACATTAAACCAATTTTTACAGGATCAGTGCACTCCAAAGCAGGCACTGTGGCATGCATACTCTGCATTTGTCCAAATATGCATTATCATAATACTAAGAATAATTCATAATAAAAATCACTAGTCAAAAAATACACAAAAAGAATGTGAAACTATACATTTAAGATGATATGAGCTATAAAGTTTAAATTTCCTATTTCTTCCTGTAAACATGTCATATTTATCAGGATAAATCCCACAAATAGTTTTTCAAGACCTTATTTAAAAAAACAGTCAAATTACATTTCTGCTGGACCTGTAGAGTAAACATTACACTGGGACCTCATTCTGAGACAATAAAACCTGAATAACTTACAGTGGCTTGAATAAATGGAAGAGATGTATACATATACTCTCTGCATGAGTGCATGCCTGTGTCTGTGTGTGTGTTTTCTTCCACCGAATTTTAAACCCTTTCTCACTTATTGCTCTACCATTCTATTCCTTTTCCCTGTCTGTCTGTCTGTCTGCCTGTCTATATTAGAGGAATTAGATCCCATCTGAATGATCTTGGAATTATAAATCTTATCTCTGCAGCGGCCAGTTTGAATCAGAATTTAAATACTACCAGCCAAAGGCTGACAAACAGTCCCAGAATGCAGAGTGTCTGCCAATGTCTGTTACTTGAGGATAGATGGATTTGGTTCCGATGTGATCATTCTCTATTGGCAGCAGAGACCTGTTGTGAGACAGAGTGCTAGGAAACAAACAAGACATTTAATTATTTTCAAATCAGAAATTCCAGGACTCCTTTATCTAGGGTGATTATCTTTTGAATTAAAAATTGAAACGTTATTTGAAATGTACATTTGAATTTTATAGATTACCTGGCTAAAACTTTTTGGTTGTCCCAACAAAAGAGGATTAGAAAAAAACATAAACAAATAGATGATTATAAGGAAGGCAGCAGGCCAAATCAAACAAAGGTCAGAAGCAAAGTGAGTCCAGGCCTACCATCACTGCCCTACTAGACGGGGTCATTCAGTTGTCCTAATCTTTATCATGAAAAATGGCACAAGCTGACCCTGGAGAGTTTTAGAACATAGAACTTGCTCAGCAATGCTAAGTGCAGCTCACATACAGCCTCACTTTGTTTATATGTTTCAAATTTGCAACAGAAGAGCACTGGCCATTTTTAGTGGTGTATATATGAGGGTGAGGAAGTGAATATGCTTTATGCTAAGGCTTGTGAACTTTTGATTCCTGCTGAGAGCAACAAATTTGTTCAGGACCAAAGAGTGAGTGGGGTGTGTGTGTGTGTGTGTGTGTGTGTGTGTGTGTGTGTGTGTGTGTGTGTGTTTTGGAACTCTGAGTGGAAAATTAGTGTTACAATATAATTTTTGGTTCTGTAAAATCCTAGCATTTCCCCGGCTGCCAATTTGCTTCTCAAATGGTGCCATTCATATAAATTATAATCAAAGGCTGGTGGTACCTATACTTAGGACCTTGAGATTTTAACAGCTAGGCTCCTAAGAAATATAATCAGCTGAATTACAAGATACTGTTCTACTCAATCTGTTTTGTATCAAAATCTAAACTTTAATTAAGTACTAAAGCACAGTGATTACAGAATATCTGTCTAAAACTCTACCAGGAGCTACCTACTTGGCACTTACTGTCTTTAGAATACTAATATGGTCAATAAGAAACCTGAAATGAATCTTAATTGACTTTGAGGTTCTTTTTTAGAAAATTAAAGAATTTGTACAGAGAAATGGAAGAGATAAGTAGAATTAAGAAGAAGTAGTATATAGAGAGTGGACCCTGATTATGTAGAGGAATTAATAATAAAAGAAAAGATTTGACCAAAATACTGGAGGATGAAAAGTGATAAAGTGTTTCTGCAAGACCAAGAAGAAACTGTTTTCAGCAGATGTGCTAATGTTTTAGAGGTTTTAAACTGATCCTAAAGATAAAGCCAGATAGAGAAAGAAGATATCCTAGTGTACCACACAGAAAACTGTAGTAGAAAAGCTGTCCAGCCATTCTTGGCCATCTCCTGCCTTATATTGTCTCTCCCAATGTGTCTCCCACCACTTTTTTAAAGCTCCCACACCAGGTCATACCAGACTACTTAAAATTTCATAGATCTAACATCAAGTACATTTTTTCCTTGATGCTTTCATTGCTTGGAAACTCTTTCCTCCTTTGGCCGCATGGCGAGCTCCAACTTATTTTTCAAGACTCAGCTCAGATATCTCCTTTAGAGAGATATAAAGCTATTCCTGACACCCAGTAAATTTTTGGTTTCGATTGCACTAATTGCACTATCAAAATTATTTATGTATTCCTTTTTAGACTGTTCAAAACAGTATCATATTGATCTAAGTGCCAACTCATAGTAAGTGCTCAACACATTTTTGTTAAACAAATAAGTGAATATTGAGTATCATGATTTCAGAAAGACATATAACTATTTCTCCTGATATAATTGTGAACCAGATAAAGAAATACAGAGTGGATTTATGGTTGGTTAAATCACTAGCTTAGAAAGTCATTGTTTAGTATGAATCTAGGAAAGTCTCCAGTGACAATACATTAAGACTTTCTCTTAAGCTTAATTCTATATTGCATAATCAGTGACTTAAAGAAATAAATAAAAGATTATAATTGATTAATTGCACTTATTCAACTCTTGGTGGTCTTTAAAGTTGTAAAGTTCTACAGTTCTAAGGGATGCTATACTCTTCAAAGTATCAATAATTTAGCTTTATAATAAATTAGTTGTGTGAGTTATATATTACTTTTTTTTGAGTTGGGCTATTTGGCTTTTTGGAGGCTGGAAATCTCTACTTGAACTAAGAAGAACTAGAAAATAATAAAACTAAAGTTTCTGAACTAGTAATGGTGAAGTGTCTCTCTCTTTATTGTTTTCTCCTTAGTATCATAAAAACAACAGTAATTTGTCAAAAACTAAAAATCTTAATTGTTTCCTTTTATTTAATCTTTTTTTTTTTTTTTTTTTTTTGAGACAGAGTCTTACTCTATCGCCCAGGTTGGAGTGCAGTGGCATGATCTCAGCTCACTGCAACCTCTGCCTCCTGGGTTCAAGCGATTCTTCTGCCTAAGTCTCCCAAGTAGCTGAGATTACTGGCACCTGCCACCATGCCCAGCTAAGTTTTGTATATTTAGTAGAGATGGGAATTGACTATGTTGGCCAGGCTGGTCTCAAATTCCTGACCTCAAGGGATCCACCCAATTCAGCCTCCCAAATTGCTGGGATTACAGGCATGAGCCACTGTGCCGGCCTATGTAATCTATTTTATTAAATAAGATGCAAGACATTGCATGACTTCAGTATTTTTTAGATGGCTCTTGGAGACCTAGGAAATATTAGCAAATGAAAATAATAATAATAAACCCTTATATTGTTGAGAACAGTGAGACCCTTATAGAAAACATGTGAGTTGTGTGTGTGTGTGTATGTGTGTGTGTGTGTGTGTGTGTTGTGTTTTAAGTTTTAGAGTACATATGCAGGATGTACAGCTTTGTTATATAGGAAATGTGTACCAGGGTGGTTTGCTGCACCTAATAACCCATCACTTAGGTATTAAGCCCAGCATGCATTAGCTCTTTACCCTAATGATATCCCCCACCATTCCTCCCCTAACAGGCCCCAGTAAGAGTTGTTCCCCTCCTTGTGTCCATGTGTTCTTATTCTTCAGCTCCCACTTATAAGCGAGAACATGCAGTGTTTGGTTTTGTGTTCCTGCATTAGTTTGCTGAGGATAATGGCTTCCACCCTCATCCATGTCCCTGCGAAGGACATGATTTTATTCCTTTTTATGGCTGCATAATATTCCATGGTGTATATGTACCACATTTTCTTTATCCAGTCTATCATTTATGGGCATTTGGGTTGATTCCATGTCTTTGCTATTAAGAATAGTGTTGCAGTGAATATACGTCTGTGTGTATCTTTGTAATAGAATGATTTATATTCCTTTGGGTATATACCCAGTAAGAAGCTGCTGTTGGAAAATAATGGAAAGAAAACCTCTCTAAACCTGTTGGCTTAGAATATAAACAAAGCCATTAATGCCATTAATCCTGAGGTCTTGCTAATCCTGCCATCTCAACTCTGTTTTCTCCATGCTGCATAGAGGAACCCACTGTCTAGGTTAAAAGACTGATTTACACAAATATCAATGACTACAAAAGAGAAATATATTAATAGTTTTTGAGCCAGTTGGGGCTTCAGAAATCGTCCAGCTTGTATCTTTCCAGACATGACCGCTCAACAGAATCACCTGAAGTGCTTTTAAAACATAGATTTCTGGTCCTCATTCCTGAGATATTCTAGAGAGAGTCTAGATAATTAGATTTATTAAAGCCTCCAAACAGTTTTGATGTCTACACACGTTTGGAAGCCCTGATCTGGTCAAGTCGCCCTGATTTCCAGATACCTAAACTGAGACACTGAAGGTGAAATGACACTAAGCTCAAGGTTGGCAAAGCTAGCATCAGAACCCCATGTTCCAATGTGCAGTCTTCAGTGCATCTGTATTAAACCACAGAGGCACAGAGGGCATTTTTCTCTGCCTACTTGCTATTGTAAGTGACCTTCCATGGTTACTGGAGGCAGTGGGCTAGTGAAAGAAAAAATACCTAAGTAAAACCAAAGGCTTGAAAGACTGCTATGAGAATTGGTGAAATGATAGGTTAATGCTTCATGAACTGTGAAGTGGCATACCAGTACCTATATAACATGGTATATGCAGGGAAGCAAAATTGTCATGTAAGAGGAAAATAAAAATATTTTACATGAACTGGTGCATTAAAATTATCCCAACTTTTTTCTGTCTCAGGCATATCAGACATAGTGTAGAGGTGAGCAGGAACAGCAAGATCCATAGGTACTTTGCATCTGTGGATTCTTTTTTTTTTTTTTTTGGAGACAAGATCTCACTCTGTCACCCAGGCTGGAGTGCAGCAGTGTGCTCAAGTGATTCTTCTGCCTCAGCCCTCGCTCCCTGCTCCCGACCCAGCAGCTGGGACCATGTGTGTGTGCCTCCATGCCCAGCTAATATTTGTATTTTTTGCACAGACAGTGTTTTGCCATGTTGCCCAGGCTGGCCTGGAACTCCTGGGCTCAAGTGATCTGCCTGCCTCCACCTCCCAAAGTGCTGGGATTACAGGCATGTGCCACAGTGCCTGGCCTACATCTGTGGATTCTAAGAACTGTGGACAAAACATTGAGACGTGGGTTCAAGCACGTCTACTTATTTGCTGCTTGAGCTCTCCGAATCCCACTTTTATTACTGATTAAATTAGGTGATTTTAAGAAAGATAAAGGTTGTTTTGGCTTTAATATTTTGTGATATTTTTCTCTGCCTATTTTGTAAATCTCTTTGCCATTGTCACTTCTCCTGTTTCCTGATTCTGCTTGGAGACTTTCCCCATTTTCATCTCATTTCCTAGTCTTTTTTTAAAGTCACAAATAATTTATTAAGCAGCTTTTTAAATATGTTGCTCTGTTAAGTACTAGGGATTTAAAA
This sequence comes from Cacajao melanocephalus, assembly GCA_963573385.1. Lineage (NCBI taxonomy): Eukaryota > Metazoa > Chordata > Mammalia > Primates > Pitheciidae > Cacajao > Cacajao melanocephalus. The sequence goes on along the minus strand of CAUYLG010037992.1, from coordinate 29,699 downwards.
ATGAAGAGTATAGTGTTCCTGATCTTACAGAATTCACATTCTAACTGGGAAGAAAGTCACGTAATAAGCACATTATGATAAAAATGTGATAAGTGCTCCAATAGTAACATGGGATGTCCCCTGCAGGCACATGGGAAAGAAAGATCAGTCCTTCTGAAGCTATAGAACGTGCATAGGGATGTTGTTGAAGGATTGTAGAGGTAGGGAGATTTGAGTTGGATATATAGAATGAGTAAAGTATTGGGTATGGCATTCCAGGTAAAGTATGGATAAAAGTGTGAAAGTGCCTACTGTGTTCATGGAATGGCTAATAGAGCTAGAGTGGGCCTACAGTTTGGTATAGAGTGTGGGGTACTTGGATTAGGGAAGGAAAATGAAATGGAAAACTAGGATACAAAGAGAGAATCATGGTAAGATTTGGATTCTAGAAAGGTTTCTGAGACAGCAATGTGGTTGTGTTGAAGCGGGGTGGAATAGAGAAGGAACCCAGTCAGGAGAATGTGTAAGTAATTGTGAGGATAGATGAAGAGAGTCGGAAGTAAGATGGTGACATAGGGATGGAGAGGAGAGGGGTATAAGAAATGATTAGAGGCAGAATTTGTGGAATAGGATGACTAGCTGCAGTGAATGATGGAGAAGATGATTTCAGGTTTCTAGTTGGAGCAACTATGGAATATAGTGACTAATAGATTTTTGAAGGGCATAGTAAATAGGGGATACCTGTTGGTTGCCCAGCTGGAATGTCTAGTGAGTTGTTTGAAATATAAGTTTGGTGCACAGCAGAAAGAAGCAATAGAAATGCATAGACTTGCCGTGGAGAATGTTTAGAGAAAGGAGATTCTACAGGATAAGACTCTGAGCAGTACTAACAGTTAACAGTAGGTAGGGGAAGAGGAGGCAAGAAAAGAGGGCGAAAGGAACAATGAGATAGAAAAATCAAAACAAAGCAGGAGAATGATGCTATAGCAACAAAGGAAGTCCAAGCAAGGTAGTTCACGCTATTGGATGAAAGCTAAAAATGAGCCATTAGATAAGGCTACTGAGGGGTTCATTTTGCTGGCTTTGTGAGAAATGTAGTGTTATTGTAGCAGCAGAAGCTAGACTTTTCTGGATCGAGGAATGAAGGAGAAATGAGGGCAAATGTAGATCACTTGAATGTTGGCAGAAGAAACGAATGATAATATGATGACTTGAGATTATTTTTTTTAGGAGAGTAAGAGACTTCAACAAATTTCTTCTTGAAATTAAAATGGCGTGCCCCCTAACAACAAAGAAGCAAATCTGCATGCCATCTTGTGATTTTTATCTCTCTATCTTCTTCCTTCTGTTCCTCCTTTGGTTTTACTTTATTTTAAGCCTCTCCCTTTTGCAGAGGGTTAACATCAATGCAAGTTTTTTTTTTTTTGTTTTGGTTTTAAGAGTAGAAAGTTTAATAAGCAAGAAGAAAGGGAGAAGACAGAACAAAGAAGCTCCCCCATACAGAGGGAGGATGGCTCCAAAGCCGTAAGAGGAGGTCCCCCCATCAATGCAAGTTTCTAAAGGCCATTTACCATGTAAGGGCTTTTGCCACCTGGTTCTTCTTTATCTCTTTCTTTTTCTCAGTCCTCTATTCATGCTGGCTCCTTTGCTGGCATTCAGATGTACTAAACATGCTCCCACCTGTGGAACTCTGAATTTGCTATTTCTTCATTCTAAAATGTTTTTTGGTCAGGCACGGTGGCTCACACCTATAATCCCAGCATTTTGGGAGGCCAAGGCAGGTGGATAATGTGAGGTCAGGAGCTTGAGACCAGCATGGCCAACATGGTGAAACCCTGTCTCTACTAAAAATACAAACATTTCCTTGGCATGGTGGCACGTGCATGTAATCCCATCTATTTGGGAGGCCGAGGCAGGAGAATCCCTTGAACCTGGGAGGCAGAGGTTGTAGTGAGTTGAGTTTGCACCATTGCACTCCAGCCTGGGTGACGAGAGTGAAACTCCATCTCAAAAATAAAAATAAAAATAAATAAAATGTTCTTTCATACTGTATCCACATAGCTAAGCTTTTGGTTTATCCAAGTCTTTGCTTAAATTTCACCTCATCACAAAAGCCTTCCCTGGCCACCGGATGTACTCCTCCTTCCACCCCCCGACCTGCAGTGTTTTCCTCTATACACTGATCATTACTTGGCCTCTTATGTGTAGACATTTGTTTGTTTGTTGTCTGTTTCCATTTATTATAAAACATAAACTCCAAAGGTACAGGGTATTTGTTCTATTCACTGTGTTATCTCCAACTCCCAGTATAGTGTGTGGTTCACAGTAGGCATTCAATAAATATATTTTTAAAGAATACTCTCTTAGACCTTTTTACTGCTATAACAAAATACCATAGACTGAGTAATTTACAAAGAACAGAAATTGACTTCTCATAGTTCTGGAGGCTGTGAAGTCCAAGATCAAGGTGCCGGCAGGTTTTATGTCTGTTGGAGGCTCATTCCTTATAGATTTTGCTGTCTAGGTGCCCTCACATGACAGAACGGGCTGAAGAGCAAAAAGGGGACAACACTGTGTCCTTACGTGGAAGAAGAGTGGAAGAGCAAGACAGTGTATTCTTCAGCCTTAAGCCCTTTTATAAAGGTGCTGATCCCATGTGGCCTCTGCTCATGGTTGATCCCATTCTTCAACCTCAAATCCTTTTATAAGGATGTTGACCCCATGAGGGCTCTGCCCTCATGACTTAATTGTCCCTCAAAGGCCACACCTCTTAATACTGTTGCATTAGGATGAAGTCTCAATGAGAATTGTGTAAAGAACATCATCATTCAAACCACAGAAAATACTTATGAAGATTGAATTTAATTGTGGACCTGGCTAAAGTGTTTATTTTTATCATTTATTCTTGTATAAAGGTATAAGATCTTTTGTCTTCTTGACTATTTGATTTGTTTTTGTTGTTTTTCTTGCTTTCTTCACTTTTTAAATGCATATATGCATATACACTAAAAATAATACAAATCAATGAGCAATAGGTTTAGAGTCTAGTGTAATGTGGATGCTTGTCCCCTCCAAATCTCATGTTGAAGTGTAATCCCGAATGTTGGAGGTGGGGCCTGGTGAGAGATGTTTGGATCATGGGGGTGGATCCCTCATCAATAGCTTGATGACATCTTCATGGTAAATGAGTGAGTTCTGACCCTGAGTTCACAGGAGACCTAGTTGTTTAAAAGTGTGGCATCTCCCACCACCCTTGCTCCTGCTCTCACCACGTGACTTCACCTGCTCTCCCTTCACCTTTCATCATAACTGTAAGCTTCCTAAGGCCTCACCAGAAGCAGATGCCAGTGGCATGCTTCCTTTACAGTCTGCAGATCTGTGAGCCAAATTAAACCTTTTTAAAATAAATTACTCATCCCCTATTTCTTTATAGCAATGAAAAATGAACTAATACAGGGTCCTACTTGGTATGTCTCATCAAATATTGGTGAATTTTTTTAAGCTACAAGGTGTAAGTGTATGAGTATGTGTGTGTTTATAGGCATATTGGTATCTAGGAAGAAGGGAGCGGCATTGGTATACTGGGAGGAGGTGTTTTCAATGATTTAGTTGTAGTCATTTTTCAAGACTTTATGGGCATAGTGGATGAAAAACTTATAAAACCACGTGTACATTTTTGGTTCCACAAGCACTTTGCGCAACATGCCAGGCTCTGTGGAGGGGGCATGATTGGGGAGGACAGAATCCTTGATATTAAAGTATTCAGTCTATTGATATATGGGTTATATATTTATCCTGAGCTATGCGGTAAGGCTGAGGGTACTATGTGCTGCAACAGAGAAGCAAAGTGCTCTCAGAGTAAGTGAGTCAAGAATTAAATACAAAGTAATAGTGATGAATATGTCCCTTATTAGCTAGGGGATGACATTCAGAGAGGACGGGAGGGGAGGAAGATTGGGCATCCATGCATACATAGAAGAACCTCCATTTCCTGTGTGCCCTACTTCGTGGCCATCGTACAGATGCTTCTCCATCCAAGGCTGCCACTTATCAAATGAGTGACCTCACATGAGATGCAAATAACTTTTTAAGTTCTCTAAACTCTTTAAAAGGTTTCTTGTAGTTGAATACAGGAGGAAAAGAGTACTAGGTTAGATATTTTGTGTATACTAAAAACCTGGCTAACTCTCTTATGGCATGAGCAACTTGCTGGGTAATTTTTTAACATTGCTAGGCAGTGCCTGGGAAGGAACTCCTGTGGGCCCTGAAGCCCTTTGAAGACAGGAAAGCCCAAGGCAGGACATGGGTTCATTTGCCATTTTACCTCTCCCACCTCCTCCACCCCACCTTGCAAGAAAAGGTTATCATCTTCTAGCTTTCAAGATTTTTTTCTCAGGAAAGTCTTTTCCATCATTCTATGTATGCTTCAGGTACAAAGGCACCCAGTCTCTTAGGTCTGGAACACTGACACTCCAGCCACAGCACCTGGATAGCTGAAGGAGTCAGTCTGGCATGGACTGGTTTGTGGTCTTACTATAGTAAAAAATATATTGCTTTAGATTTATAAAACTGGAAGGCACTGTTGCTGCACAAGAACAGAAAACCCTCTCCTTCCCATTCCCTGTGCTCTAGTTTTAAGATGAAGACAAAAAGTGAGCTGAACTATAAGCTTACCTGTCTAAAGGAAATATTGCTTTCTCTCTTTAGCTTTTTACTTTAGTGAGTTAGAGGAGTGAGTGGGAAATGATGGTATGAAAAGGAGGCTGGACATGATCACATCCAACTGGAGAGATGATTGTTGCCGTCTCTATATTCCTCAAAGGAAAAAAAATGATAGTGAACTCAAGCAAGTTTAAACATCATTTGTAAAATATTTAATAGTAAGGAAATGGAATTAAGCCACAGCACAAAGGGATTGGCAAGGCCCAGTGTATTGGGATGATCTGGTGCAGAGCCTGTCCTGGGTTTATTTGAATATTTGCAGATAGAAAAGAAATGGTTGGAGCATCATGTGGACCCTAACAGTGGTAGAAAGGAGAACGAATAAGGAGAGGAAGGAGTATGTATGTGTATTGTGAAGGTGGGTGACTAGTTAAGAGCATAGGTGCTGACAATGAACTGCTTGGGCTCAGAATTTTCACTTGCTAGTTGCAGGTGTTAGGCAAATTACTTAGCTTCTTTAAGGTCTTTAAGATGAGGTCTGCTATTCCTCATGTGTAAAGTTTGGATAAGAATAGTACAAATCTCATAGAGTTTTTGAGGACTGAACAAAGTAAGTAATTTAAAGCACTCAGCCTATAATAAGTGATCAACAGATGGGAATTATTACAATGAGTAAATATATCTACTGCAGCTGACATCATATTGTATGGATGTAAGGGTTGTTAACGCACTGGGCATGTGATGAATGGATTTGGTGAGTAGAGGAGTGGGGATATTTCTCTTTGTCTTTTTTTTCCCTACCTGATACTGCCTTTAATACCAGTACTGTTCTCAAGAATTTGGAACATATTAAATGCCATACAGAGTTTTGGAAATTTGTTTTGAAAACTTTTAATTTTAGGACAGTTTTAGATTTATAGAAACGTTGCAGAGATGGTATAGAGTTCCCATATACCTCCCTACTACCATCAGCCATGTTCCCTTATTATTAACATATTTCATTAATATGGTACATTTGTCAGTTAGTGATCTAATATTTATACATTACTATTAACTTATTAATTAACACCATATCAGTTTTTACCTAATGTCCTTTTTTTTCTTCTTCAGAATCCTATTCAGGATATGGCGTTACCTTTTATTGTCATGTCTTGTTAGGCTCCCCTTGACTCTGACAGTTCTCCAGATTTTTTCTTGTTTTTGATCACCGTGACAGTTTTGAGGAGTACTGGTCAGGTATTTTCTATAATGTCCCTCGATTTGTGTTTGGTCCCTTGTAAGAGGGACCTTAGGCAAATTACTACTTCTGAGTTTCCTTTTCCTTATTATAAAAATGAATATAATAATATACTAGGTCTGACAGGGCATGGTGGCTCACACCTGTAATCTTAACACTTTGGGAGGCCAAGGCAGGAAGATTGCTTGAGTCAAGGAGTTTGAGACCAGGCTGGCAACATAGTAAGACCCTGTCTCTACAGAAAAATTTAAATTAGGTGGGTGTTGTGTTCCCTTAGTCCCAGCTACTTAAGAGGCTGAGGTGGGAGAATTACTTGAGCCCAGGAGGTCGAGGCTGCAGTGAGCATGATTCCACCACTGCACTTCAGCTTGGGCAATTTTTTCTCATGATTACAATGAGGTTATGGGTTTTAGGCAGGAGCACCACAGAAGTAAAGTCCTATTCTCTTCATATTATATAAAGAGCATATAGTATCAAGACTTATCACTGTTGATGTTCATATTGATCACTTGGCTGAGGTAATGTTTGTCAGAGTTTTTGACTGTAGTAATTCCCTCTCTCTCCCCTGCCCTCATTTCATACTGTATGTGGAAGGATGTCACTATATGCATCCCACGCTTCACCACACTTCAGGAACAGAGAGTTAAACTTCACCTCCTTGAGGATAGATTATTGACATAAATGATTTTAAATTCTTCTACACAGGTGATTTGTCTATGGTCTCCCATTTACTTATATATTCAATCATTTACTCATATCAGTATGAGCTCATGGATACTTATTTTATATTTTGGTTGATAATTGAATACTACTCTATTTATTTTGTTTCTTAAATTATTCCTGCATTGGTCATTAGGAGTTTTTTCACTTGTGAGTCCTTTCGACATGCTTCTTTTACTTTCCCCTTTTTTTGGCATTGTTTTATTTTCTGACACTGCAAGATACTTGTGACATATGTTGCCCCTGTCCTAGAATTAACCATCTCTCCAAGGAGTGTTCGTTCTTTTTACTGTAGAATGCAATTAGAAACCAAGATTTGGATGCTATGTGTGCTTATTGCTATTGGGGTGGTGTTGTTGCTAATCTCTCAGATGATAGGCTGAGGAAATGTATATGTGTAAACTAACCTTTGCATATGTACATGTGCATAAATTTTTATCTCTATATCCATTTATATTAAGCTAAACATGAATCCATGCTGATGTCTCCAGCCTACATTCATTACTAATGGAACATTTCCTTGCTTTTTTGTACTTCTCACTCCAACAGTAAGAAACCTGGCTCTCACCATCCGCTATGCATTGACTTAATTGTTCCGTTCCAGTATACATGTATAATGGTTTTAGAAATGTTAATTCATACCCATGGGAAACAACTTTATCAAGTAGGGTACAGTGCTTAGGTACATTTTTTTTTGTCTTTAGTCTTATAGAGTCTACTCATTTACAGTTACTTACATCATTACCTCTTCTTTTCTTCCCCATGGTGTAACTTCACTATCTTTTATATATTGTGATTGCTGTTCACATAGTAAGATTATGTTTAGCTTTGTAAGAAATTGACAAACATAATTGTCTTCCAAAATGCCTGTGCTGTTTTATCTTCTATGAGCAATGAATGAGAATTGCTGTTATTCTACAATCCCATCAGCAAGCAGTATTGTCATTTTTTGGATTTTAACCATTATAACAGATGTGTAGTAGTATCTTACTGCTGTTCCAATTTTCATTTCCATTATGGAAAATGATGTTGAGCATTTTTCATCTGCTTAGTTGCCATGTCTGTTCAGATATTTTGCCCCTTTTAAAATTGTGTTAATTTCCTGTTGTTGATTTTTTAAATTGCTTCATATATTTTGAATGCAAGTACTTAATCATATATCACACTTGCAAAACTAAGAAATTTGTATATATCATATTAAGATATATTCTTATAATAAACCTAGTATGTATATATATGTATATATATATGTGTATATATATATATGTGTGTATATATATATATGCATATGTGTGTGTGTGTATGTGTGTGTGTGTGTGTGTGTGTGTGTGTGTGTGTGTGTTTCTTTCAAGACAGGGTCTCACTCTGTCTCCCAGGCTGGAGTGCAGTGGTGCAGTCGTGCTCATTGCAGCCTCAACCTCCTAGACTCAAGCAATCTTCCCACCTCAGCCTCCCAAGTAGCTGGGACTACTGGCAAACACTATCCAGCTAATTTTAAAAATTTTTGTAAAGACATGGTCTCGCTATGCTGCCCAGGTTGGTCTCAAACTCCTTGATTCAAGCAATCTTCCTATCTTGGCCTCCCAGAGTGCTAGGATCACAGGCATGTGCCACCATGCCCAATCAGAACCCATATATTATTATGCTCATTTTTATAACAAGGAAAATGAATCTCAGAAGTAGCAGTTTGCCTAAGCTCCCTCTTATGGGTTATGTTATCAGTTATAGCCCCACAAAAAAGATCTCTTGAAGTCTAACTCCCCAGTGTCTCAGAATGTGACCTGATTTAGAAATAAGATAATTGTAGATATAATTTGTTAAGTTAAAATGCAGTCATACTGAGTGAGTGGGCTCCTAATTCTCTGTGGCTGACGTCCTTAATAGAAGATGGCCATGTTAATACAGAGACACATGGGAGATTGCCATGTGACAACAAAGGCAGAGGTTGGAGTTATGTGGCTGCAAGTTGAAGAGGCATGAAAGATTGCTAGCAAGCCACCAGGAGCTAGGAAGAGGCAAGGAAGGATTTCCCTACAGGTTTCAGAGGGAGCATGGCCTTGCTGATACCTTGGTTTGGATGTCTACTCTCCAGAACTATGAGATAATAAATTTCTGTTGTTTTAAGCCATCCAGTTTGTGGTACTTTTATATGGCAGCCCTGGGAAACTAATATACATTCATTCAGCTAGTAAGTGACAGAAGTAGAATTTGAAACCTAGTCTATGCTAATCATATTCCATGCCCTTTTCTAAATGGAGGAACCACTGGAATCTTAGGCCAGATGTCTATAAATAGGACTTTCCTGATAGTTGAAGTATAGGCAGTGGTTGATAATCACAGGAATAGATATAAGCAGACTGTAAATGAGACTGGTTCAATTTGAGCAACTAGGGATAAAAATAAGGCATATAGTTGTTCAGTCTTGTCTAGTTTGCCTCATCCCATCAAGCTTTATTCCTAAGTCTTAATTACCTTTGCAGATGAAAATCAGGAATTGAGTAGGTTGAATGGAGTAGGAAGTGGAAAGCAGAGATAGTTCTGACATCAGGTTTGGAGGGAAAGGGAAGGGCAGTTGGGCATCCACTATAGTCTACAATATATTTGAAAATTGCTAGGTCTGTTACTGTGTTACCAAGAGAAACTGTCATTTCCTTCTTCAGAGAGTCCTAAAAGCACTCCTAAATATGTGCTGAACAAAATAGAAAGGTGATAGTTGTCAAATAAATACAATATCCAGTCTTGTTTACCAAGGTTGATGTCTGAAAACACAAAAATTAATATTTTAATGTTTCTGAAAATATTAGAAACAAAGGGAAATGATTCAGGTTCAACTGTAAATTTAATTAATAGGCATTCAGGCAAGGAATGCCAGAACTATTTGCCTTTAAATGTCAGTGTTCCCCAATGCTTCATCTTCCAGCCTTCTTCACCCTCTCTGCATACTCAGTGGGTGATCTCATGCTGTCAGCTACTGTCTAATTCCTACAGCTTTGATTTATTTTTTAAATTATTCTTATTTATTTATTTATAAGATAAGGCTTTGTTCTGACACCCAGGTTGGAGTGCAGTGGCATGATCTCAGCTCACTGCAGCCTCCGCCTCCCAGGCTCAAGTGATCCTCCCACTTCAACCCCCAGAGTAGTTAGGACCACAGGCACATGCCACCATGCCCAGCTAATTTTTTTATATTTTTGGTAGAGACGGGATTTTACCATGTTGCCCAGGCTGGTCTTGAACTCTTAAACTCAAGCAATCCACCTGCCTCTGCCTCCCAAAGTGCTGGGATTGTAGGCATGAGCCACCATGCCTGGCTTCTTCTAGCTTTGATTTCTATCCTGAGTTTCAGATTCTATTTATAGCTGCAACTGGACAGCTCCTAAATCTAATTCAGTGTTTTTAAAATCAAACTCATTTACCAAATCCCTTCTTCAATCTCCTTTATTACTTTTCTCAGTGGCTGGGTTTATTTCCTATGTACTTTCTTATTTTAAAAAATCACATGCAACCTCTATTTTTCCCTTCCTATAACCTTTACATACTACCAACATCTACTAGTCATAACATCCTGTGGAGTGTATCTTTGAAGTATTTCTCAAATCAAGTCGTACTTGCTGTCCTCATAAAAGTGTCTAGTGTTGGTCCCAGTGTAACCTCATAGGTCCGAGATAACTGCTTTAGGCTTCTAAATAGAAGTCCTGGGTATAATATTTCTTATGTTTAGTATACCCCACACACAGATGCCATGGTGATCTTCCTAAATCAGAACTCCACATCTAACTTGTATTCCTAAAATTGTTCCATGGCACATAGCCTGGCATGAAAGTTACTTCCAACTCTGGCTTCTGTCTGACCTCTCCAGATTTTCCACTGCCACTTCCTTCCTTTCCTCACATCTTGAATTTAAAGATCTACAGAACTTATTACTATTAGTGAGCACATCATGTTTATACATCTAAACATATGTAGATGTATAAAGCTGGAGGAATTTCTGCCTGAGAAATGTCCACCTTCCTGTACCTAAAAAACTTCCATGCATTCTTTATGACCTCACTTGAATATCAACTAGTGTTTACTGAGAGCCTACTATGTATGAAGCCAACATAATATAAAATTCATGTTTTCAGTAAATGTCTTAGTATTAAGCATTTTGCTTTTTTTTTTAACCTTCTTTTAAAATGTTAAGTATTTTATACCTAAGTGAGACTCAGTTTATAACATCGCTTTCCTCAGTGGCATAGGGGTCATGTGGGAAGAAGAAACAGTGTTGAGAGGGAAGAAAGAGTCAAACAAGAGGAAAATAGAAGTAGATACTGAGAGTAGATAGCCTGTTACCATATTCTCCAGCCTGGAAAAATGCTGTACCACAAGTGGTATATACTCTTTTTTTTTTTTTTTTTTAAGATGGAGTCTTACTCTCTTGTCCAGGCTGGAGTGCAGTGGTGCGATCTCTGCTCACTGCAACCTCCACCTCCTGGGTTTAAGCAATTCTCATGCCTCAGCCTCCTGAGTAGCTGGGATTACAGGTACATGCCACCATGCCCGGCTAATTTTTGTATTTTCAGTAGAGACAGAGTTTCACCATGTTGGCCAGGTTGGTCTCGAGCTCCTGACCTCAAGTGATCCAACCGCCTCAGCCTCCCAAAGTGCTGGGATTGAACCACCACACCCAGGCGTGAACCACCACACCCAGCCCACAAGTGGTATATACTCTTAACTGAATGATAACAAGAGAAAAAAATTGTTGAGGCACAGACAAGGCTGAATATCCCCGAGTGGGATCTTAGTAAACTCAGAGGTGTGTAGTATGTCAGATGGAAAAGTAGGTCTTGAACTTAAAGGAAAGAAGGGCAAAAATGTGCAAAATCTCAAATTTAGAGCTGTTTTGAGAATATGGTTCTGTGGTCAAGAGTCCCCTCTGTGTAGAAAGGCCCTTCAGGCTAACTGTCAAAAAGGTTGTGGTTTTTTTTAAAGAATCAGGCAGTTTGAAGGGAAGTGATATCTCTAGAAGGGAAGTAAAATTGCTGTGCAGTTTCAAGCACTGTGTAGGAAAAAGGAAGATGTGGATGGCAGGTTTTTTCATTTTTTATTTTTTTCAGTTGGAGTGGATCTTAGAGATAACTTAATTCAGCTGTCTCCTTTTGTAGCTAAAGAAAGTGAGACCTTACATGTTAGACTTGAGCAGATTTTAGCTCTCCTGCTACAACTGAGATAGAGAACTCCTCCAATCTGTTCTATTTTTCCACAAATAAAACTAATACCAGGATATTGCATAAAAATTGTAACAATAGCTTACATTTGTATAGAGCTTTGTTTATAATACTCTGGGCACAACATTATCAGAGAACGTGTACTGTTTCTGCATCTGAAACACTTATTAATAATGTGTAACCATATAATTTATTATCTGAACCAGGACACTTTTGAAAATGAAAGGCGAGGCTATTAATAATTATTCAAAAACAATAGGCATTAACTGGGAGTGTTCCAAGCACCCTGGGATATGTGGTCATTTGCTTTTCACCTAATTGCAGAATTTTCAAGGCCAAGATCCAGATTAGGTTACAATGCAAAAGTTTGTGGGCCAGGAGACTGAGAGCTGTTGGCTCAGGTTCTCACTCAGAATGGGAAGACTGGGTTTGTTTTCTGCCTTCAGGTTTAGCATTTGTGTATGTCCATGTTTGATGGGATTGTGTTCAGGCTCATTCATTCTGTAAGTTAAACATTTATTGAGAACCAGGTATGCAGTGTTAAGAGATAAAACTATAGAGGTAGGAAGAAGTAAAATTATTGAGGACAATTTATGCCGTGTCATAAACTTGCACTGGTAATTTAAGTCAGAATGAAGAAAATAAAAATACTGTTATTTCATTTATGTTATCAATACATTGAAATAATTCTTTTTGGACTTTGATTTATTCTTTGGTACTTGGCCTCCATCATACACAGATGTATCTGCTTTTCCTTCCACTGGTGTATCGTGCAGACTTAAAGAATAGCTAACTCTGGCCTGTTTAAGGACGTAGACCAGTGTTTCCCAGTGGAGGGCAATTTTGTTTCTCACGAGACATTTGGTAATGTTAGGAGACATTTTTGTTTGTCACAAATATGGGAAAGGATGCTGCTGGCATTTTAGTGGTTAGAAACCAGGATGTGACTCAACATCCTGCAGTGAGCAGAATAGCCCCCTACAACAAAGAATTATCCAGCCCAAAATGTCAGCAGTGCTCAAGCTGAGAAACTCTGAAGTAGATGGAGACAGTATTTTTGATTCTTTGTAACATTGCTGTGTTGGTTTGGGTTCTTCCAAAGCAGAGCCCAAGATGATGACTTAGATATAAGGAAATAAGAGTGAAGGAATTGGGGAGAGTGCAACAAAGAAAAATGAAGAGCTAAGATAAGGAGGCATTATTGGGGTGTCCCTGTGTGTAACAGGGGATAGACTTCATTGAGATCTTCTGAGGAACATTCAAGATGCCTACCTAAATAGTCCTTCCAAGAGGAATGAACAATGGTAGCATTTACTCACACTCAAAACTCCGCATTGGCTGCAGAAAGCTGCTGAGGCTTATATATTTTCATCCATCCAAATTGCCTTTACAGGTGGGCTGTGGAAGCTGTTGTGCACTGGAAGAGGTCCTGGGGCAGCAACAGGAAAGATGTGCCATGTACTGTACATGGACCCTATCAGTGTTAGCTGAGTCTGAGTTTGCATGAGACTATCTACCGCAGATGCAGCTAAAATCAGAGGTGGGCTTCTGGGGTTGACATGGTGCACCAGAGGTATTTATTATAGTTGGTTTACAAAAAGTGCAGTTGTTTTCTAGATAATGTGCTGTGTCATAATACTGACTGCATTCCTCAAATTTATAATTCAGTTTATTCTATTATTGTTACCTCTTTATTATGCATCAAAAAAGTGTTTGCTCAGCAAATTGAGACCATAAACAAGATTCCAGGGAATATTATTATTTAAAAATTGCTTAGGACTTCAGCACCTTTTATATTAACAAAACATGTTCAGGATAAAAGAATTGTCTCCTAAGTATACGTTAAATGTAACTCCTTCCATAACCTAAAATTAATAAAATGACATTAAGTATGCCATGTATTTAAAAACTTAAATGTTTTTAATGCTCCTAACCAGTTATACTTGGTTAATTATTCCTCTCTTTGTTCTCTTTCCCTTTCTCTTCTTCCTTGGTGAAAAGTGCAAAGTGAGTGGATGTCAGCTATGGTAATCAGGAGAGTTTGTTGGTATTGTGATCAAGGAGTCTGCTAATGTTAGAAACTATCCTGTGTTTGAGTCTTGACACAGGGTTATTATATTAACTTGTATTTTCCACTAGCTATGCATAAAACAGAGAAAAAAAGTGGTCCAAACTTCTTTTTTCTGATGTCAGTCATGTACTTATCCAGTAGGGATTGGAACTTTAAAGAAAGGGTCCTTTTGTTATGTGTTATACTTTAATTATAGTAAGGACATACCTCAGAGATACTGCAGGTTCAGTTCCAGACCACAGAAATACAGCGAATGTTGCAATAAAGCAAGTCGAACTAATTTTTTAGTTTCCCAATGTGCTGGTTAATATTGAGTGTCAATTTGATTGGATTGAAGGATGCACAGTATTGTTCCTGGGTGTGTCTGTGAGGGTGTTGCCAAAGGAGCAGGTGGTCTTGGAGAGGCAGACCCACTCTCAATCTGGCTGGATACCGTTTAATCAACTGCCGTGAAGCTAGAATAAAGCAGGCAGAAGATGGAAGAGCAGACTTGCTGAGTCTTCCCGTCTTCATCTTTCTCCTGTGCTGGATGCTTCCTGCCCTCAAGCATCAGACTCCAAGGCCTTGAGCTTTTGGACTCTTGGACTTACACCAGTGGTTTGCCAGGGGCTCTCAGGCCTTTGGCCACAGACAGAGGGCTGCACCGTTGGCTTCCCGACTTTGCAGGTTTTGGGACTCGGACTGATCTACCACTGGCTTCCTTGCTCCTTAACTTGCAGACAGCCTATAGTGGGACTTTACCTTGTTACCGTGTGAGTCAGTTCTCCTTAATAAACTCCCTTTCATGTATACGTATATCCTACCAGTCCTGTTTCTCTGGAGAACCCTGACTGATATACCCAATGCACATAAAAAGTTATGTGTGCACTATACTGTAGTCTGATACATGTGCAAAAGCATTATGTCTAAAAAATATACATGCCTTAATTTAAAAATTATTTCTAAAAACTGCTACTGATCATCTGAGCCTTCAGTGAGTTACAATCTTTTTACTGGTAGAGAATCTTGCTTTGATGTTGATGGTTTTTGACTGATCAGGATGGTGGTTGCTAAAGGTTAGGGTGGCTGTGGCAATTTCTTAAAATAAGAAGGCAATGAAGTTTGCTGCATCAATCGACTCTTCCTTTCATGAAAGATTTCTCTGTAGCATATGATGCTATTTGATAGCATTTTACCCACAGTAGAACTTTTTCCAGAATTGCAGTCAATCCTTTTGAATTCTGCTATTGTTTTATCAAATAAGTTTATGTAATAACCTGAATCCTTTGTTGTCATTTCAATAATGTTCACAGCATCTTCGCCAGGAGTAAATTTCACTTTGAGAAACCTCTCTCTTTGCTCATCCATAGGAAGCAACTCCTTATCAGTTTAAGTTTTATCATGAGAAGGCAGCAATTCAGTCACATCTTCAGACTCCATTATTAATTCTAGTTTTCTTGCTATTTATACCACATCTGTGGTTCTTTCTTCCACTGAGGTCTTGAACTCTCAAAGTCGCCCATGAGGCTTGGAATCAGCTTCTTCCAAACTCCTAATGTTGATATTTTGACCTCTTCCCATGAATCATGCATTTTCTTAATGGCAATCTAGAATGATGATTCCTTTCCAGAGAATTTTCAGTTTACTTTGCCCAGATCCATCTGAAGAATCAAAATCTATGGAATTTATGTCCTTACAAAACATGTTTCTTAAATCATAAGACTTGAAGTCAAAATTAACTTTTTGATTCATGGGCTGCAGAATGAGAATGAATGTTGTGTTAGCAGGTATGAAAACACCATTAGTTCATGAACAACCTGGCCAACATGGCAAAACCCCATCTCGACAAAAAATACAGAAAAATTAGCTGGGTGTGTTGGTACCTGCCTGTAATACCAGGTACTCAGGAGGCTGAGGCAGAATTGCTTGAACCAGGAGGGGGAAGTTGCAGTGAGCCGAGATCGTGCCACTGCACTCCAGCCTGGGTGACAGAGCAAGACTCTGTCTTTAAAAAAAAAAAATCTCCTTGTACATCTCCATCAGAGTTCTTGGGTGTCCAGGTACATTGTCAATAAGCAGTAATATTCTGAAAGAAATTCTTTCTCATAAGAAGTAGATTTCAACAGTGGGCTTAAGATATTCAGTAATCATACTGTAAACGTGCTGTCATCCCAGCTTTGTTATCTCATTTATAGAGTGCAAGCAAGATAGATTTAACACAATTTTTCAGGGCCTAGGATTTTCAGAATGGTAAATGAGCATTGGTTGCAACTTCAAGTCATCAGCTGCATTAGCCCCTAAGAAAAGAGTTAGCCTGTCCTTTGAAACTTTGAAGCCAGACAGTGACTTTTCCTCTCTAGCTATGAAAGTCCAAGATGGTATCTTCTTCCTGTATAAGGCTGTTTCATCTACAATGAAAATCTGTTGTTTAGAGTAGCCACCTTCATCAATGATCTTAGCTAGATCTTCTGGATAACTCGCTGAAGTTGGTACATCAGCACTTGCTACCTCAACTTGCATTTCTATTTTATGAAGATGGCTTCTTTTCGTAAACCCTATGAACAAACTGCTGCCTTCTAACTTTTCTTCTGAAGCTTCTTGACTTATCTCAGCTTTCATCTAATTGAAGAGAGTTAGGGCTCTGCTCTAGATTAGTCTTTGGCTTAAGGGAATATTATAGCTGGTTTCATCTTCTATCCAGACTACTCAACCTTTCTCCATATCAGCAAGAAGGCTGTTTTGCTTTTTTATCATTCGTATGTTCACTGGAGCAGCACTTTACATTTCCTTCAAGAGCTTTTCCTTTGCATTCACAACATAGCTACCTGGCACTAAAAGTCTTAGCTTTTAACCTATTTCAGCTTTCAACATGCCTTCCTCACAAGCTTAAGCGTTTCTAGTTTTTAATTTAAAGGGAGAGACATGAAACTCTTCTTTTCATGTGAACACTTAGAGGCCACTGTAGAGTTATTAATTGGACTAATTTCAATACCATGGTGTCTCAAAGAATAGGGAGGCCTGAGGAGAGGGAGAGAGAAGGGCAACAGCCAGTCAGTATCTGCAAAGCACAATAGGCAAAGTACAATGCAATGAGGTATGCCTGTAAGTAATTCCAAATAGAAACAAACAATCCTAAAAGGCCTAAGGTGAGTATAACTGACTATTAACTTTCTTGCTCCAACAGAGGAGCTTCTCAGTAAAGAATTATAGTCAGCCCAGAATCAATATTTCTTGGGATTATGAAAGGAAGCAAGGTGACTATTGTATCCCAGCTCTAACATAAAATATAATGCCTGCTAACTAAAATTTACTGAGAGATTTGCCAGGAATTTGCTTACTTGGCATCAGTTATATGTCCTGCTTTCAACTTTTGCAGCAAACTACATTTCCCAGACTTCCTTACACACTGGCATCTAGCAGTTCAGAAAATGGAGGGACTTCCAGAAAATTAGAAGACTGGAGCCCAGGTCTATCTTCTTATATATTTCCACATGGTTTCTCCAGAAGTGGCTATGTCTTTTTCATGGTTTCAGCTTTTCTGGAAAGCCCCAGCTCCTAGGTTTGGTTAAAACTACTTCTTCTTGGTCAGGCATAGTGGCTTATTCCTGTAATGCCAGCACTTTGAGAGGCCAAGGCGGTCAAATCACTTGAGGCCAGGAGTTTGAGACCAGCCTGGCCAACATAGTGAAACCCTGTCTCTACTAAAAAATAAAAAAAAATTAGCCAAGCATAGTGGCAGGCACCTGTAATCCAAGCTACTACTCAGGAGGCTGAGGCAGGAGAATCACTTCAACCTAGGAGGTGGGGGTTGCAGTGAGCCAAGATCACGCCATTGCACTCCAGCCCGGGCAGCAGCATGAGACTCTGTCTAAAAAACAAAACAAAACAACAACAACAAAAAAATCTACTTCTTTTCTTGTTCTTCCAGGCCTATGGGGTGGTAGAGACTTCCAGCATTTGTTAATCTTTTAATTCCTTTGTAGTCCCCTGTTACCCTTCCAGCACTTCGAACACATTTGAAGTATTTCCTAGGGTTTAGTTTCTCTGCCTGTACACCAATATTTAAAGTTCTAGGTACTTTACATATATTAATTAACTGTCTACTCTAGATAGCCATTCTATGAGGTAGACAGTATTATTTTTCTCATTTTAGAAATGAAGAAACCAAGGTAAATAGAGATTCAGTGGCTTGTCCAAGGTCCAGCAGGAAGTGATAGCCTGAAAACAACGCAATCTCCAGAGCCTAAACTCTTTTTTTTTCAAAGAAGAGTCTAAACTCTTAATCACTAAATTATATTGCCTCTCATCAGAACCAAATTATTCACCCTTGACTCCAAACATTTCTAACTGAAGGATTCTTCCCTCAACTCTGAGCTCAGGGTCATTGGCATTTTGTCAAATGTCTTTAGTGATGCTTCTATTTTTAGTAGAGCAAGTGACCAAAGGACTATTTATGTTACCTTCCATGAACCCCTAAGATCCGTTTGCTTTCTTTCTGTGTTTTCTCCCCTCTTTTGCCACTCCAGGCCTCCTACCAGGGTCACTCACTGAGTTATCTTGGTTCCAGTAGTGCACTCAGTGCATCCAGAAGTGCCTGCTGCTCTGGTTTTGCTCCGTGTCTCAATTCTGCCTTTTGCCAGGTTCATTGGTACATAAGGACGGGTCAGAGATAAATCATATAACACATCGATGATTCTAATGATGAACTGAATACTTCCCAGAAAAACCCTACCATCTTTCCCAATATAGCACTGTTATAAATATACCCTGGCTCTTCATTTGGGATTCTGTGAATATATCATATGATTTTGTATTTCTATATATTTTTTCTCTTACTGTCTTCATTATTTGAAATGTCCTTTCCTTCTCTTTCCTCTGGGTGAAATATTACTCATCTCGAAAGGCAAGGTCTAGTTTAAATGCTATCTATTCTAAGAACTTTCCATGATTCCACTTTCCCTATTCCTACCCCAGATAAACTAAATCACTTTCTACCTTTTGCTTTCTTATCACTGTGTTCACCCCTTTGATCTAGTTCTCAGCAGGTACCTGTCTCCCAAAGAAACTTGAAAGTAGAGCGTCTATCTTTGCTTTTGTGTTTCCTGTTACAGAATACTTGTTTATCAAATTTTCAAGTTGAATCAGAGCAAGCAGTTTTGTTGACCTCTGCTCTAACAAATCTAAGAGCCAGATGATAGTAAGTAAGCATCATTTAGTAAGTGCTAAGCAGATGAAACTATCTTCCATGTTGACTTGGATTTTGTTCTTTTAGCTTTATATGTTAGAAAACTAGAAATTCAGTGGTTTTCATAAGTTATTTGTTTCTTAGATGCTAAGTTCTAATTCAAAACTTGTGAGTGTGTGACAGTGGACAAATTTACTTAAACATTTTTTCTTTTTCTTGTAGACAACTGCTTCACAACCTTATTGTGAAGAAAGATGAATGGATGGTAGCAGAATACTGTTTTGGAAATATAAGTGCCGTGATATTCAGTGATGAAAGGTAAGAATTACTGAATCACCAGTAGGTAATAAACGGGTTTATTTTTAATAGGAACTATTTAACACAGAGAGTTTACCATTTTGATGCTAGGGAGAAGTAATCAATATGTATAATCTTAGCCTATGCACACGCAGTTTTGATATTTCATGTGTGACTTTTACCAAAGGATAGTTCATTATTTGAGCATTATAAGGGCCATTTGCTAAATAGTTGTATAGTTTATTGAATAGTTATTATGAGTTAATCATTGAAATTTACAATTTGCATATCAATAATTCCTAGTCTTATTATCTTTGTATAATTTATGAAGTTGGTCACTTACCAAAGTGGTTTAGTAGCTAGATAGGTAGACCCATTGCAGTACCAAAAAGTACGGTAAGTCTTAATCTGTTAGAGCTGCTGTGATAGAATTCTATAGACTGGGTGGCTTATAAACCACAGAAATTTATTTCTCAGAATTATGAAGGTTGGGAAGTTCACAATCAAGGTGCTAGATGATCTGGTGTTTGGTGATGGCCCCCTCCCTGGTTCATAGACAGCAGTCTTTTCTCTCTGTCCTCACATGGTAGAAGAGGAGAGAGATATCTTTGGGGCCTCTTTTATAAGGGCACTAATCCTATTGATGAGGGCTCTGCCTTTATGAACTAATCACCTCCAAAAGTCCCCACTTCCAAGCACCCTGACACTGGGAATTAGTTTTCAACATGCAAATTGGGGGTTAAGGTGAGGGCACATATATTCAGACCATAGTATACAGTGTATGTATTTTTCTCATAGTGAGTCACCCAATGTAACCCAGAGAGTCTATCAAAGAATCATATCTGATAAGAGTGACTGGTCCATATCGTTGCCTAGTTTTACACTTGTAAATACGCTTGTTCCATTCTCTGCTTTCATCAGTTTACATGATCTCCACTAAATCAATTCTTTTCCTTAAAAGAACTTTAAATATTTTTATTTTTAACATGGTCTATCTTTCTGCCATTAATTTATGTTCAGGTGAAAAGTTTAGGGCCCAAATGCCTAATAAAAAGCATGTAAGTAATTTGGCTGGAAGTACAGCAAAAGTGCTAAAAAAGAGTGTTGTTATTTGTGTAAATGAAGGTTTCTGTTGGCTAGAGGTGAGAGAGCACCCAAAAGGAAATATACAAGAGGCTGGATTGTAAAGTTCAGCAGGCTTTTAGACATAGATGAAAACCCTTTGACCTTGCGAAGGGCATTATAAACATCTCCATAACTTGGAAAAGGTGACCAACAATTGTATAGACAGGGGCTCCACTGACTGCAGTTAGGGCTTCATGGGTATTTAGGACAGCTGAAGAAAATAAAACAACCACCAAGGTAAAAAATCAGAAATGCATCTCCATAGAAGCTATAAATGAGGCATGCCCTATAAGTATGCCCTGCGTGTCATGTCCTGCATGTATACAAAGACAAATATAAAAGTATAGATACACACATATAAAGTGATTGTTTGTTTTCATTAAAATGAGATATTATGCACATTATTCTATAAGTTATTTTCCTCACTTAACAGTGTGTCATTGAAAGCACTTTCTTAATATGTAGATGTAACTAATTTGGTTTTCGACAAGGGTGCCAAGATAATTTAATAGAGAAGGATCAGTCTTGTCAACAAATGGTGTTATGACAGCTTCATATCTATATACAAAAGAGTGGAATTTTACTTCTTCTTTATGCCATGCAGAAAAATTACTCCAACTGCATCATAGACCTAAATGTAAGAGCTAAAACTACAAAAACATTTGAAGAAAGCATAGGAGAAAATCTTTATGACCTTGAGTTAAGTAAAGCATTTTTAGATACAATACAAATGCATAAGTGAAAAAACAAAACAGATAAATTAAACTTCATCAATAAAGACTTGGTGCTTTAAAACACCCATCAAGAATGTGAAAATATTTTTGTGTCATATATTTAAAGAGGGGCTTGTATCCAGCACATATAAAGAATGCATGTAACTCAACAATAAAGACAACCCAATTAAAATAAATAAAGGATCTGAATATCTATTGCTCCAAAGAAGATAATGCAAATAGACAAAAAGCATATGAAAACATGCTCAACATCATTAACTATTAGGGAAATGCATATCAAAATCATGAGATAGTACTTCATACCCATTAGATTGGCAATAATCAAGAAGACAGATAATAGCAAGTGTTGGTGAGGATATGGAGAAACTGGAATCTTTATTACATTGCTTATGGCAATATAAAATGTTATAGCCTCTTTGAAATACAGTTTGCCATAAACATAGAATTACCATATGACCCAGTAATTCCACTCCCAGGTTATACCCAAGATAAATTAAACATATCTTCACATCTCAAAACATTTCTAAACTTTGATATCTAAGACACATCAAAAACTTGTTTATGAATGTTCATAGCAGCATCAGTTATTATAAACACAAAGTAGAAAAAACCCAAATGTCCATCAACTGATAAATAAAATATGGCATAACCACAAAATTGAATATTATTTGGCAATAAAAAGGAATAAAGTACTGACATATGCTACAACATAGATGAACCTTGAAACTTTATGCTAAGTGAAAGAAACCAGTCACAAAGAAGCCCATACTGTATGGTGAATTCAGTATAGGCAAATCCATAGAGACAGAGTAGATTAATGATTACTAGAAACTGAGAGAGTTGAAGGGAAATGGACAGTGACAGCAAATGGATATGGAGTTTCTTTTTAGGGAAATAAAAATGTTCCAAAATTGATTGTGGTAATGGTTGCACAACTATGAATAAACTAAAAATTACTTAATTGCGCCCTTTAAAATGATGAATTTTATAGTGCATAAATTAGCTCTTAATTTTTAAAATCCATAACAATAATATTTGCAAAATTATTTTTGCTGTGTTAGGTGCCATATTGATTCACAGGTTTCAGGAGTTATGATGTAGACACATTTGTGGAGGCCATTATTCTGTCTACCATACTTATATTGTATGGAAGTAGCTGCAACTGAGATAGACCTGGCTACACCTTGTTGTCCTCTGTGAGTAGCAATGCAGCTCTAAAGTGTACATCTACAAATTAGGGCAGTCAGGATGATACACTTCTTAGCAGATAGCATGGCAAGATGAAGATAGAAGGCATTATATCCTACTCCCTTTACTCTTCCAACAGTCAGACATAATGATACCACAAAAGGCCCTCTGTGTAAGTCTTATCTTTGTTATGGTGTCTTTTTCCCTCAATATTTTAAAGTTTTAAGTAGACTATCCTTCTTCATATTTCCTTGTTTCTTATGTTGTTTAGAAAGATATCCCCTACATCAGCATCAAAACTATTCCCTGATTTTTTCTATTATTTTCTTTTTCTTTTTAAATATTTTATTGCATTTTAGGTTTTGGGGTATATGTGAAGAACATGGAAGATTGTTTCATAGGTACATACATGGCAGTGTGGTTTGCTGCCTTTCTCCCCATCACCTGTATCTGGTATTTCTCCCCGTGTTATCCCTCCCCAACTCCCCACCCCCCACTGTCCCTCCCCTAGTGCCCCCCCACAGACCCCAAATATAATGTGTATGAGATTCTTTTTGTCAGTAATGTGAGGCAGGGATATGCCTTTGTTTTCTTTTAATTGGATAGCCACTTATTCCAGCATTATCTGTTAAATAATCAATTTTTTTCTCTCTGAATTAGAGATCTTAGCCTAATGCAGAAAAGTAATTCCATAGATAAACTTCTATTCTGTTACACACACTTTGACACTGAACAATTGGAAATAAAGCAGTTTGAGCCATTTTTCTCTGCAGCTATTCACATAGGCCTTATTTGTGTAGTCTAGTTCACACAAATGCAAAGCAAGATTGTGTATACATATGTTTTTTAAGTATTTGCTCAAAGAGCTGGCTGTTACTGTAAACACTAGCTGAATTGTACAAATTTGAAAGACACTGAGACGCTCTTCTGCTTAACAATATCTTCCTTACTGACAAGCAGCTAGCCTGAAATAGCCGCCATTAGAGTTACTCTCTTATAATAACTGTACCACATCTAGAAGTTTCTTATACGAAGAGTTGAACACAGATCTGTGGGCATCTAGACTTGAAAAGATAGATTTGATGGCATTATGGAATACAAAAGAATTCCATTCAGTAAATTTTCCTAGCATCATTAAATACTGAAGGAGGTGGAAAAGGTTTCCAAAGTCATGACTTAGTCTCTAACTGGAAGAAAATGGGTTTCTCATGAATGTATTATCCTGGAAAGAAATCTCAAGGGGAATGTTTGTATGTATCAGTGACTCTGGATTTAGCTTTGCCATTTTATTTTGTTGTTGTTAGCTTTGTAGGTCTTGCTATACTTCTTGACTGTTGCTTACTTAGAAGCAAAATAAAGAAACTTGATATATTCTTCCCTAAGACTGCCTGCTTTCAGGATCAACTTATCTTTCTTCTACTGAAAGCTAAGATTTGAGCTCATATAAATGATTTATTTATTGGAATTTGAGTTATCATCTTGAAGAGAAGCTTACTGTTTAAAACCATAAGCATTTTCTCCCCTTAACCCTTTTCATTGAAAGAGCATTCAGCAATGTTGTAATTTATGCAATGGCCCTGAATTTACTCCTGCTTTGCTTTCTGCAAATGTTATATGTTACAAAAGTAGGAAGGCAGAAGTAGCCAAATTACATTAAGTAGAAATGTATCCTGAACAAATAATTACAGTAACAATTTTCCTTCTGAAGTTTCTTAGTCTCTTGGTACTCCTAATAGTGTCTGTGAGGGAACTAGTCTATATTTAATAATTGCTGATTATTTCACATGAGATTGCAATAGATAATTTTCTCTTCATGACTTTTTCTTAGAGTCATTTCAAGAGACAATATGTTTTCTATAGATATTTTTCAATAGTAATTTTATTTTTGTTCTCATGTAATAACTAAAATCATTTGAGCTTTCTTCTTAACCTGGACTCTTTCATATCACTCTAAGTGAAATGATAGGTAGGAGGGCAGTCATATTTAGAAAATAGAAAAAGCTAAGATTGAGCCATACACATAATTGTAAGGCAATATTTGTCTGTGTTTATCTGTTTATTTACCAATGCAAACATACAATTAAAAAGCTGTTTATCAAAATGTTTTTTAAAATTGGCTTTAACTATTTCTGTGTGTTTAAATATATTATTCTGTAGAGTAGAAGGAAAACATTTTTCTCAACAGTTTTTAGATATATTATCTTCCACTGATGAAAGACGTGGAACTATGGACCACTACAACAAAAGTCTGACAGTGTGTGGCTTCAACTTTGACTCTGTTCAGAATTTCAACCATCTTGAATGTTTTTATTTGGTCAATCACATTCCCAGAGCCAGTGCATTTATGGATAGCAGAAATGAGCTGACCTGATTTTCGTAGTCTGAGGAAGCCTTTATCAGAAATGGTGATAACATCATGAACTAGAATGAGAAATAACATAAGACATTTAGCAGAGAGATTCAAATCAGATAAATACACTACTGACAGTAAAGACATTTGAAGACCGGCTTTATTAACTACATAGTATAACTCAAAGACTACAGAAAAATTCTGTAATTATTTCTCAGAACTGCTGTGTTTATTTTCATACAGAACATAGAAAAACATCATATAGACAAAATATTTCATTTCAGTCAGCATATAATGGCAGCTTGACATTTTTTCCAAATCAAACATGACTTCTAATCTTAGATAACTCTTCCCCTTGGTTATAAGCGTAATTTCCCCCCTCATTCTAATTGATTTTGTAAAAAACCAAACAATTTTTAAATTGCCCATATGCACCCTATTCATGGGATTAGTTTATAAATATTCTAAATTTATTAAAATGTTTTTCTATGAACTTATTCTATATACTGATAATTTCTGATGTGAAAAATCTCAAATTTTTGCCACTAAAGAGGAAATATTTTTTCTGTTATTGGTTTAAGAAGTGCTTTCTCAAAACAGTAGAATGCTGGTTACCAGAGGCTGGGAGTTTGGGGAAACGGAGATGATAATCAAAGGGTAAAAAGCCACAATTAGATAGAAGAAATGAGTTTGATTTTTCTAGATTTATTGTACATTAGACCATGCCCAGCTAGTTTATGTATTTTTAGTAGAGATAGGATTTCACCATGTTGGCCATGCTAATCTCAAATATAGCTAATAGTAGATTATTGTACATTTCAGTATCTTGAGAATAACTCTCAATCTTACCACAAAAAATGCCAAATATTCCAGGTGATGGATAGGTTAATTAGCTTGATTTAATTATTTCATATTGCATTAAAAATAGTAGCCTCACTTTTCCCCCATAAATATATACAATCATGGTTTGTCAATATATAATAATACTCAGAAGTGTGTTCTCATATTTTTTGGCATATGGTCATAATATAGGTTATCAATTATCTATTATATTCATGATTGGATTGTATTTAAACAGTAATTTGGATGAATGTTAAATTTTGCCATTTTAAATGCAACCAGGAAAATAAGTATGGTTTTGCAAATGATTTTTTTTGTTATTGTTGAGATGGAGTCTCACTCTCTCGCCCAGGCTGGAGTGTAGTAGTGAAATCTCAGCTCACTGCAACCTCCACCTCCTAGGTTCAAGCAATTCTACTGCCTCACTCAGCCTCCCGAGTAGCTGGGATTACAGCCATGTGCCACGATGCCCAGCTAATTTTTATATTTTTAGTAGAGACAGGGTTTCACCATGTTGGCCATGCTAATCTCAAACTCCTGACCTCAGGTGATTCACCCACCTTGGCCTCCCAAAGTGCTGGAATTACAGGCATAAGCCACCATGCCTGGCTGATTTTGTGAGTTTAGAATTCTTACTATTTCAATGCTTACCACACAAGCATTATACTGTTGAATATTTGCTTGTCTTATGACTATATATATGACACAAACACAAGCAAAATTATTATGTGATTGAAATTTGTGTGTTAAATAAAACAAGAAGGAATTTTGTCTACTCTTCTATGAAGTATTTTTACTTAAAATGAGTCAATACAAATAGATATTCATTATGACTATAAAGTAACTAAATCAGTTTTTAGAATTGTTCAATCTCCAGGCAGATCCAAGATGGCTGAATAGGAATAGGAGTTCCTCGTTGGAGTGCATTTCCCAGAGAGAACAATGCAGAGGGTGAGTGATCACTGCATTTCCAAATGAGATTTTACTGCCCACGGACCAGGAGATTCCCAGACTTAAAAGCACCACGAGTTTCCAGCACGGCTGTTTCAGCCAGCACAGTAGATCTCTGCAAAAAATCTCACACAAATCTGGGTGGCCATTTCAACTGGCCCCTGGAACTCCTGGGAGACAGAGCCACCCATTCAACTGAAAAAAACGGGGCTGAAACAGGGAGCAAGGTGATCTAGCTCAGTGGTTCTCACCCTGACAAAGACCAGCAATCTGAAACGGTCTGGATTGAGAGTTTTGCAGCAAGTGCAGCTGGGCCCAGGAAGGTCCAGCTCTGTGGGAGGAAGGGCATCCACCATTACAGAGGCAGTCCACCACTACTGGGGCAGTCCACCATTACTGAGGCAGTGTGCCATTACCGAGGCAGTCCACCATTACTAAGACAGATCGCCATTACTGAGGCAGTTCTAACTATACTTCTGTAAACAAAACTGCAAGGAAGTTCACACAGCAGCTGGGCAGAGCCTATGGCAGCTCAGCATCGCCTCTGCTGAAAGATTGTCAGTAGCTTACCTCCTTGCTGGGCAAGGTATCTCTGAAAAAAGGCAGCAGCATGTCAGGAACTTATAAATAAAGCCCCACCTTCCCAGGACAGAGCACCTGGGAAAAAAAGTGGTTATGAGTTCCACTGCAGCAAACTTAAACATACCTGCCCAGCAACTCTGAATGGAACAACGGAGCTTGCAGCTCAGCACTTGAGCTCCTAAAAGGGACAGACTGTCTCCTCAGGCAGTTCTCTGACCCCCAAATATCGAAAGAGATACCTCATAAAGGAGAGCTCAGGCTGACATCTTGTGGGTATCCTTCTAGGATGAAGATAACAGAAGAAGAAACTGGCAGCAACCCTTACTATTCTGCAGCCCCCACAGGTGATCCCCAGGAAAGCAGGGTCTGGAGTGGGTCTCCAGCAGTGCAACAGCAAAGGGGCCTGACTTTTAGAAGGAAAACTAAAAAATGGAAAGAAATAACTTCAACATCAACAAAAAGAATATCCACTGAAATCCCCATCTGAAAGTCACCAACTATGAAGACCACAGCTAGATAAATCCACAAAGATGGGAAGAAACCAGTGAAAAAAGGACAAAAACACCAAAAACCAGAATGCCTGTCCTCCTCCAAAGGATCACAACTCCTCACCAGCAAGGGAACAAAGCTAGATGGAGAATGAGTCTGATGAATTGACAGAAACAGGCTTCAGAAGGTGGGTAATAACAAACTTCTCTGAGTGAAAAGAATGTGTTCTAACCCAATGCAAAGAAACTGAGAACCTTGAAAAAATATTAGACAAAATACTAACGAGAATAAACAGCTTAGAGAATATAACTGACTTGATGGAGCTGAAAAACACAACACGAGAACTTCACAAAGCATACGCAAGTTTCAATAGCCAAATCAACCAAGCAGAAGAAAGGATATCAGAGATTGAAGATCAACTCAATGAAATAAAATGAGAAGGCGAGAATAGAGAAAAAAAGAGTGCAAAGAAATGAACAAAGCCTCCAAGAAATATGGGATTATGTGAAAAGACCTAATCTACATTTGATAGGTGTACCTGAATGTAACAGAGAATGAATCCAAGCTGGAAAACACTCTTCAGGATATTATCCAGGAGAACTTCCCCAACCCAACAAGGCAGGCCAACATTCAAGTCCAGGAGATACAGAGAACACCACAGATATTCCTCAAGAAGAGCAACCCCAAGGCATATAATCGTCAGATTCACCAGGATTGAAATGAGGAAAAAATGCTAAGGGCAACCAGAGAGAAAAGTTGGGTAACCCACAAAGGAAGACCATCAGACTCACAGCAGATCTCTTGGCAGAAACCCTACAAGCCAGAAGAGAATGGGGGCCAATATTTAATTAAAGAAAAGAACTTTCAACCTAGAATTTTATATACAGCCAAATTAAGCTTTGTAAGCAAAGGAGAAATAAAATCCTTTATGAACAAGCAATTGCTGAGAGATTTCATCACCACCAGGCCTGCCTTACAAGAGCTCCTGAAAGAAGCACTAAACAAGGAAAGGAACATCCAGTACCAGCCACTCCAAAAACGTACCAAATGGTAAAGAGCATTGACACAATGTAGAAACTGTGTCAATTAATGGGCAAAACAACCAGCTAGCATCAAAATGGCAGGATAAAATTCACACATAACAATATTAACCTTTAATGTAAATGGGCTAAATGCCCAAATCAAAAGACACAGACTGGCAAATTGGATTAAAAAGTCAAAACTCATCAGTGTGCTTTATTTAGGAAACCCATCTCACATGCAAGGACACACATAGGCTCAAAATAAAGAGTTGGAGGAAGATTTACCAAGCAAATGGAGAGCAAAAAAGGAAAAAGCAGAGGTTGCAATCCTAGTCTCTGATAAAATAGACTTTAAACAGATATCAAAAGAGACAAAGAAGGGCATTACATAATGGTAAAAGGATCAATGCAACAAGAAGAGCTAATGATCCTAAATATATAGGCACTCAATACAGGAGCACACAGATGCATAAAGCAAGTTCTTAACGACCTACAAAGAGACTTAGACTCCCACACAATAATAGTGGGAGACCTTAACACTACACTGTCAATATTAGACAGATCAATGAGACAGAAAATTAACAAGAAAATCCAGGACTTGAACTCAGATCTTGACCAAGCAAACCTAATAGACATCTATAGAACTCTCCATTCAAAACCACAGACTATACATTCTTCTAAGCACCACATCACACCTACTCTAAAACTGACCACATAATTGGAAGTAAATCACCCCTCAGCAAATGCAAAAGAACGGAAATCATAACAAACAGTCTGTCACACCACAGTGCAATCCACTTAGAATTCAGAAACCAACTCAGCACCACACAACTACATGGGAACTGAACAACTGGCTCTTGAATGTTGACTGGTAAACAATGAAATGAAGGCAGAAATAAAGATGTTCTTTGAAACCAAAGAGAACAAAGATACAATGTACCAGAATCTCTGGGACACATTGAAAGCAGTGTCTAGAGGAAATTTTATACCAATAAATGCCCACATGAGAAGCAAGGAATGATCTAAAATCAAAACTCTATCATCAAAATTAAAAGACATAGAGGAGCAAGATCAAAAAAAA
>CAUYLG010037991.1:0-63528 GCA_963573385.1 Cacajao melanocephalus | reverse complement strand
TTTCTTTCTTTTCTCAAACCCCTGCATGGGCACCTGCTCACTCAGGGTAGAAGCCCATGTATGACCTGGTTCCACTGTTACCTCCCTGACCTCATCTCCTGCTCCTCTTCTTTGGATTGACTCCTTTCTGTTTCTCAATGTGCAAACCAGGCATGCTCCTGCCTCAGGCCTTCACCCTTGCCATTTCCTCTGCAGGACTGGCCTTCCCCCAAATATCCACTTACCTGGCTTCCCACATGACCCCAAGTCTTTGTTCAACATTCCCTGTTCAGGGCTGGCCGCAGAGATCTGTTCCACCCCACATGGGTTCCTCCCCACCGCCTTCAGCCTCTGCAGTTCCTCTTGACCACCTCACCTGTGCCTCTTCCTTTGAGTTTGTCACCTTCCAATATGCTGCCTTAGTGCTCTAGGGCTGCTGTAACAAAGTACCACAGACTGGGGGTGCTTAAAGGATGGAAATGCATGTCTCATAGATGTGGAGGATGAGTCTGAGATCAAGGTGTCACCAACGATGCTTCCTTCCAAAGGCTGTGAAGGAGGAGTTCTTGCTGGCCTCTGCCCCAGCTTCTGGCAGCTGCTGGCAATTTGTGGCCTCCCTTGGCTTTTAGATGCAACACCCTGACCTCCGTCTTCATCTTCACATGGAATTCTCCTTGTGTGTGTGCCTGTGTTTCCATTTCCTACTTTTATAAGGACACCAGTCATGTTAGATCAGATTCCCATACTGCCTCAACATGGCCTCATCTTTACTCAAGTGATTATATCTGCAATGATCTTGTTTCCAAATAAGGTCGCATTCAGAGGTCCTGGGGAATTAGGACTTCAATAGATGAATTTTGGGAGACACCATTCAACCCGTAGTAGACACCGTGTGATGCTAGTTTCCTACGGCTGCCTGATAAAATGCCAACAAACTGAGCAGCTTCAACAGAAATTTTTGTCTCACAGATTTGGAGGCTTGAGGTCTGAGATCAAGGCTGGTTTCTTCTGAGGCTGTGAGAAAGAATCTGCTCTGGGCCTCTTTCCCTGGTTCCTGGGGTCACCAACAATCCTTGGCTTCCACGTGGCATTCTTCCTGTGCCTTCATATTGTTCCCCCTCTATACATGTCTGTGTCTGTGTCCACACGCCCCTTTTTATAAGGACACCAAATATATTGCTGGAGGATCCACACTAATGATTTCATTTTATTGATTACCTCTGTAAAGGCCCCATTTCAAAAAACGAGGTGCAGAAGTTAGGACATCAACACATCTCTCTTTAAGGGACAAAATCCAACCCATAACATATATAACATACTCATTTAATGTAGGGTTTTTTTTTTCATTGTCTGTTTTTCATTGCTGGAAAGTAAGTTCTACGAGGCAGAGACCTATGTGCGCTTTTGGTTTTTATCTTACTGATACAAGCTAAGCATTTAAAGTTGTGATTAGAACATAGCAGATGCCAATACACATTTTTTATCTGAAGGAACGAACTGCATTTATTACCACTTTGCACACAAGCTCTGTGCCTTAGTCATAGAGGTATTTAATCAGGGACCCTCAGCCGAGATCTCAGGGCCCTGGGCTGAAGGCATAGGATTAGGGTAAACCTCCGATTACTTGTCATTTTTAGAGAGGATGAGATGATTTTCAGATGGAATCTGGGCAGCTCTGAGGCAAACTTCTCTGGGATCTGGTTTAAAACAGTCACCTGGAGCACCTGGGTGTCGCCAATGCATCCCACGTGGTGCTCCCTTCATTCATCAACTGCACAATAGCTGCTTGGATACCCTCCTCATCTCCTCAGCCTCGGTGGCCTGTTACCAATTCTCAGAACATGAAATGAGACCCCTGAGGACTGTAATTTGGGGAGTGCAGTCATTTAGGAATGTTTAGAGGGATCTGGAAAACCTGCCCGGCCTGTTCTTTCCCAGGCACCAATGGCAGGAGGCCCAGGGTGTGAGGGAGAATACCAGGTTCCGTGCACGGCCTTCTTTATCAGCTTCAGAACCAGGGGCCTTTAGTTTGTTTACTAGCTTAGATAAACTCCCAAATCCTTGGGAATGCTCCAATAAATCTGCTTTCCTAAATACTTCACTCTTGTTTATAGAACACCTTCAAGATATGACAGCTTGTTGTAGATGGAAAACAACGCCTCCCTCTTAGCAAACCCGCCTTCTTCTCATGTCCCAAAAGCTTCTTGAGAATTTTCAAGCACTGTATGTAATGATCTCAGGTTGAGCCTTACTGGAAAAACCCTATTGGGATTCCTTTCAGTACAGTCTGCATATTCTGTGTTAACTCGGGACAGTGTCACGGAAGCTAAGCTCACTCCTCTAATTACATACGGATTGCTTCACATATTCCATGTATGGCAATAAGACAGTGACTATCCCACCTGACAGCCAAGAACTTATGTTTATTCTTCCCTGGTATAAAAACGATCCAATAGAATATTTTGGTCTTTCTGCTTTTATAGAAACAGAGTCTTAGCAAATTGCATGGATGAGTTTTTGCCAGTCACCATTAGTTCAATGTCAAACCCAGTTCCTGCACACGGTTTTTTACAGTTCCCAGGCAGTTGGGTGTAATTCCAACAGCCTTTCCTTTATTATCTATCTAATAGATTATCCTGCTTCATATCTCTGTGGCACCAGATGGCATTATCTCCTTAGACTGGCTGTTGCCTTGTTAATACAGAGTTACATAGAAACATTAAAGGTCAGGAGGAAACCATATGGTCTATCCTGTCCTGCCCTTTTATGCCCAGGAAAGGCCAAATCATCGTCGTAATGTTCCCCTCCACCCGGAATGCAGCCAATAGCTGCCTATATTTGATTCTCTTTTTGACTCATGATTCCATTTCTATTGAAATACTGTAATCAATAATTCCTTCAACTGCTACAATCTGGTCACTCTTTTTATATTCTAAACACGTCATTTTACTGAAAACTAAGTGATACAACAATTTTTACTTGGTTTCTTAAAAAAATACTGCTGTTTTTATAAATTTTGTTATTTTTCTAACAACTCTGAAATGAATGTCTGAAGTTTTTAGTTACAGTTGGTACTCTGGATCAGTAGCACCAGTGATTTGTAACTGTTATTTGAAATCTGGATTATATGTATGCAATTTGTCTTTTTCAGTCAAGAATATCTGGTTCTGCATCTTGCTGGTTGGGTTGGGTTTTAATCCTTATTTCATCTTTACATGGGCACCTCAAATGTCTCAGACTTAGAGGCCTTTACTCTTCTCTAATGAATACCAGTTCTAACAGGATAAAAGCTATTGAACTGCTGAGTTTTGGGGAAGAACTTCTGAATGAGAAACATGCTGCTTGGAATCAACAGAGTGATCAGTCCCAGAAGAGCTGGCATGGGGCCCTCTTTAAGGAGTTGGAGTAATACCAGAGTCATCAAGTCAAAATTTCTAATACTGAGTTTTTTTCATTTTTAAATGACCTTATGCACATCTGAGGTTAATTCTTAAAACACCTTGCCTTTTAATCCTCTTACATGCATTCCCTCTCTCTTCCTCCCCATATTTTTTTAAGCTGAGGAAATTTGAATGAAAAAAATAATGTTTATTTTTAAACACTCTCTCTTTAGGTTAAATTTACATTTTAGGACAATGTGTTATCAGTGTTGAGATTTCTCACTTTAAATTCCCCTTGTTGGTAATTTATCAGCACCTTCTTGAATTGGAAACACTTTGCTTTTGCACTTTGGTTTAGATTAAGTTTTTCTTTCCTCTTTTTTATCATGGGCCTTAAAGTTCAGACCATTGTTGAATTTTTACCAGGTATAATTAATAAAATAACTATTCTTAAAAACATGAATATTGATCAGTTGTTAACCTCAGTTCTCAATATCCTTACCTACATATCTCTTTCTCAAACAATTCAGAAATTGTTTATGCTCTCAGATATTTTCCTTTATCCTTAAAGTCACGCGGTAGCACCATTTTTCTTTTTACACAAGTAACGTGGCACTGTTCCTGCTATTTCACAGGGTACAGTGTCACAGGGCAAGCTTTAGGCCTGAATTTAGACAATTCTAAGCTGCATACTCTTTCACAGCATTGCCTTGTCATCCATATGCTATAATTGGGGTTAAGAGTCATTTGTAATCAAGGCATTAAAAGATTTTATTTTTTCAATATGCTACAAATAGACTCAAAGACTATAGAAGAAAATACTCAAAGAATACAGGACTCCCAAAGGAATTACTTGGAAAACAGAAGATCCAAAGCAATCTGACTGTATTCCCACATTGTCTGAGGGTGATAGTAACAACGGTACCTACCTGTCTGGATAGTCACATGATTTAACTGAGGGTGCACATGAAACATGTTCTCATTGGTTGGAGAGTAATAAGGGTTCAATAAATCTTATTATTTCATGAACTCTAACAGTGACTACAAGGTGATTGTTGCTATTCCTCTTTGACAAATAGATAAACTAAGGCACAGAGAGATGAAGAGACTCAATTTGATGCAAACCCTGAGTCTATGAAAAAGGCAAGACCAAAGCCCAGACATTCTAAACTTTATCTAATATATCCACAATAAAACCTATACTATATAATACAATATCCATTACAGACAGCAATGAGTCACCCAGTCACCATTTTCCCAAAGAAACAGAAATAGAAGTCACTCAACCCTGAAACCCACATAAGTGCAGGTAGATGAAAGCCTTTCCTCTTAGACACAGTCAAGGAAGATGGAATCGTGGATCCAGGCTAGGAGAGGATCCCGACGGACATAGGCCAGGCAACACTAATTGATTGAAGGTTGTGGGATCCCTCAAGAGGGTGGGTTAAGACTAAGGCTGTGACGTTTTGGATCATTGAAATAAACATCTGATGTCCTTCACACTTATCTGGATTAAGCTCCACTCCTGAACCCCTGAGTTCATCTCTAATAGCATGTCAGCAATGGTGACCAGTAAATTAACCCTGGAAAACACTTATTGATCTCTACCTCAGATTGCTGACTTCAAAAAAATGTCATTGTTTCATCACATACACTGTTCTGCCTCATTAGCCACTGTCACTTTGTTCCTGGGCACCAAGGGACTCATTATTCCTGACATAGTAACTCGGTGTGAACCTGCCACAGATTGTTATGAGGCCCTGACAACAAGTGGTTCTCCCATCCTACCAGAGTCTTCCTCCCATTTGAGGGAGGAAGGAGCCCCCAGTCCTGCTTAGAGACCAATGGGCAAAGAGCCCGAAACATCTAAGGAGGATCTAAAACATGTGTCCTCCTCTTTACAGCCCAGCTAAGTACACGAGCTTACATTTTCATGATGCCTCAAATGCTACTTTCAGGGCCTAATAAAGTTCCTTTTCATGTAATAATTGGCATCTCTGAGGCTCCTGGTGATGACCCCAGTGTACCCCAGGATCTTTTTATAGTAGGAGTTGCTGAGCTCCATTAGATGACTCTTAATTAGGTAAGAACCATCCAGACATCTGAAATGCAAATTAGAAGGCCATAAGAAGTGGAAATCAGAACAGATCATTAAGAAAACAGGCTGGAAAATAGCATAAGTTTGTAAAAATAGGCAAAAAAGGAAATTCAACTTTCAGGGACATTGTAAGCAATGGAAAAACATTGTTTAAATTCTAATATCTAATATCTAATATCATTTATTTGTATACAGATAAGGCAAATAATAGAGGAGAATGGAAATTTTACTTCCCTTTTTCTCAAAATAGCACACGGAACTGAACGAATATACTTTTTGTGATAGATTAAAAATCAAGCATGAGTAGGTAAAAATGTGAAAGAGAGTAGATACTTAAATTATGGGCCTGGATAAAAAGTGTTTCAGGGGTAAGTGGTTTTTCGGTTTGATTCGTCACTGTTGTTTTGGTTGTTGTTTTGAGACAGTCTCACCCTATTGCCCAGGCTGTAGTGCAATAGTGCAATCTCGGCTCACTGCAACTGCCGCCTCCCTGGTTCAAGCTATTCTGCTGCCTCAGCCTCCTGAGTAGGTGGGATTATAGGCATGCCCCACTATGCCAGGCGAATTTTTGTATTTTTAGTAGAGTCAGGTTTTCACCATGTTGACTAGGCTGGTTTTGAACTCCTGACCTCAAGTGATTTTCCTGCCTTGGCCTCCCAAAGTACTGGGATTACAGGAATGAGCCACTGTTCCCAGCCAAGAGCAGATGTTGTCTTGAGGCCTGGGCTTGAGAAACAAAAGCAAACACCACCAAAGCAAATAGAGGCCCAAATACATAGCAGCCCCTTTGAACATTCACTTAGGAAGTCACATGTGATTGCTTAAGTGCTTCTGATACTTCTGTTTTAGATAAAACCTGTGCCATATTCTTTTGGGGACTAATGGCAATAAATGCTTGTCCTTAGGTGTTTGATTCGGTTCTGCAAACACCCAAGAGTCTTTCTAAATCAATATTTATGAATAGTGTATTTGATTAAGTTTAGGAACACTGTGGAATTTTATTTGTTGGGGAGGTAGCTTCCTGCTATAGTCTATCTTAGCATACATTTTTCAGAAGGACAATGTCTAATTTCGTTTTCTCCTATTTGAATCCCATAGAAAAATTTGAAAGACACTTGAGAGAACGGATCAAACTTATCAACATTTCTGAAAATAGGACTCATGAGAAAAGGTTAAGAAGATGGGCTTAGTTTAAATGAGAATATGCTTCGAATGTTCATTAGTGACCCATGGTATGTGGGCCTCAGCGGGGATGCAGGAGGTATAGGAAGGGATTGGCTATAATTCTCCATTTTCACTTACTGAACACAGAATAGTAGCATTATGTATGAACAGAAGTGACACTGTAAAAACTTGCTGCCTTGTGAGGAGAGTTGTTTTTGTCTTTGGAAACACCTCGTTGTCTGCTGAGCCCCTGATGGGTTTGGATGCTCCCACGTAACCCTCCAGTGGCTTGAAGGCAGGAGCTGCCGTGAGGTTGTGTGTCCCCAGAACTGTAAGTTGGTCGGCAGTGAGGAGGAACCAGAGGACACAGGGGAGGGAGCCAGATTGGATGAGGTGGGATTCAAAGTCAGCAGGATAGTGGAGACACTTTGAGGAACAGGAATGCCTGTCATAAGATGTTAAGATTTTGTTGTTATTTCCAAAACACTAAGCTGCATTCTTCATCTATTGTTATGTAACAGATTGTGCCAAATGCAGCAGCACAAAATGACAAACATCTATTACCTCATGCAGTATCCGCAGGATAGGAGTCCAGGAGTGGCTTGGCTGAGTGCTTCTGGCTTGGGCGAGTACTTCTGGCTTGGGCTGCCTTGTGAAAATGCAGGCAAGCTATCCTCAGGGAGGGCAGAATCATCTGAGAGTGTGACTGGGGCTGCAGGAGCTGCTTCCAAGATAGTACACACACAGCTGTTGCAGAGAGGCCTTTCTGCGGCCCTTTCCCTGGAAAGTTTAAGTGTGCTCCAGACATGATGGCTGGCATCTCACAGAGCAAGCAACCTGAGAGATGGAGCAAGGCCCAGCCTTTGACCTAGATTTGGGTGTCCCAGGCCGTGACTTCAGCTGCATTCCCTTGGTCACACAACCTAACACTCACTCATGATTGGAGGAGCCTAAATAAGAGTTTGAATCCCCAAGGGCAGAAATCCCTGTAGACCATCATGAGCTTGGACATGACATCAGCCTTTCATCTCCCCATGCTTCAGCAGCAGCTGTTTCCTACAGATGCCTTATTTGTTTCTGAGTTGGGGGTGGAAAATTTTTAAAAAGGGTCTGTATTCTGCCATCCACATTAAAGAAGTATGACAAACTAGAAGAGAAAAAAGATCAATAAAGTTGGTTATGATTAATTAAGCATGCATTAGAACCTGAAACCAGGTGCACCATCCAAAGTGGACAATTCCAGAAATGTTGGAAAGTTTTCCATCATTCCTGAAATGTTAGTGTCTTAGATGTCAACAGATTACCATAAATATACCAGCTGAAACAATACCCATTTGTTACCTCACAGTTCTGTAAATGAGTTTGGACAGGAGTCTAGGCTCAAAATCAAGAGGTCGGCAGGGCTGCGGTCCTCACTGGAGGCCCTGGGGCAGCTTCTGCTTCCGTTTCACTCAGGAGTTTTGGTCAAATTCAGCTCCTTAAGATTGTAGGGCTGAAGCCCCCACTTCCTTGCTGTCCCTGGCCTCTGCTCCTGGAGGCGATCCATGTTTCTCTTCCTGCTTTCTATGAGCTCCTGTCTCTGGTCCTTACATCTAAGTCCCTATTACTCAGAACCAGCAAAAGTGAATTGAGTTTTTTTTGCTGCTTCAAATCTCTCTGACTTCTGTGTTACTTCTAGCCAGGGAAAGTTTTCTGCTTTTAAGGGTTTCTGCGATTATATTGGGTTCACCTGGGCAATCCAGGATAATCTGCTTATTAATATATTTATCTTTTTTCTTTTTCTTTTTCTTTTTTTTTTTTTTTTGAGACAGAATCTCACTTTGCCACCCAGGCTGGAGTGCCATGGTGCAATCTTGGATCACTGCAGCTTCTGCCTCTATGGCTCAAGAGATCCTCCTACCTCGGCATTCCAAGTAGCTGCGAAGTACAAGCGTGTGCCACCAAGCCCAGATAGTTTTGTTTTTAATTTTTTTGAAGAGATGGGGTGTCATACTATATTTTCCAGGCTGGTCTCAAACTCCTGGGCTCAAGTGATCCTCCCACCTCAGCCTCCCAAAATGTTGGGATTACAAGTGTGAGCCACTGTGCCTGGCCTACCTATTAATATGTTTTTAATAATAGTGTTGAAATATCAATTGCATCTTCAAAGTCCCTTTGCCATGAAAGAAGCATATTCCAGGTCCTGGGGGTTAGGGTGTGGACATCTTTAGGAGGCCATTCATCCTACCATGAGGCTCAGAACTTCTTATCAATTGACTGCACCTGGAAAGGTAGCTGATTAGTCCACAGCAGAAGAAGGAGGCGATGGGAAGAAGTGCCAACAAGCTGAAAGGAAAGGAAGGCAGGAAAAGTTGCTGGGGCAGCTGGCAAACAAGGCCATCCAAGCTTTCCATGGCTGGACGCACGACCCACTCACCTGTAACACAGGTACCACTGCTCGAGGCACAGTCATTTCTGGGATGTGGCCTTGAACGTGGCCAGAAAGGAGAGTTTCTGATTTTGTTATTTGACTTGCTTAATTCAAATTGTGGACATTTCCCCCTCTTTGAATCCTATAAATTTCTGCACACGCACATTCACACCTGGTGTGAAATCTATTTGCCACATTTTAGCGCTCAGCAAGTTTATGATGGAGTTATAAACCCTAGAGACTAAGAGTTAGCATGTAAATTCACAGGACCTCTAACTACGCTGTAAGTGCTATTATGACAGATAGAGTTGATGTAAGAATATATTTTTCTTTCCACCATATGGAGTTTACCTTACATTTATTTTCATGTAAGTTTGTGGCATTCTCTTACATACTTATTTTTGCGTGTGTCCAGAAGGTTTTCCTCAATGTTTATCTGTAATTTTCCTATTTGCTGGATCATTCTTTTGAGAGTAGTGTGTCTGGAGGCTAATGTCACAGACCACTTGGAAAGTTCAGCTCTATCAGCATAGGTCTCTAATTTTCTATTCTCTTCTTATGCTCTGGACAGACTTCTTTTAATTCTTTCTTTTCCTTCCTTGGCTAAAGCTTAGCTAGAAGAACCAATCTTAATTCTTAATTCCACTATGAATTCCTGTGAAGGCTTTGATTGGCCTAATTCTTCCTTTAGATACTATTTCCTTGTTTTTTCTAACTTTCAAAATTGAGAAGCTGGTGGATATTTGTTGGTGGGTTGCCTGTCTGAAGAGTAATTCACAATTAATGTAAAATTGATATGCTCCAAACTCTCAAACAGAATGTTCCATAAGTAAATATGTGTCTTTCTAGGTTTGTGCATATATGCATAGCTAATTCCACTATTTTAAATTAATTGATAAAACATATTAACTTAAAAAGATTTTATAGTTTTTTTAATAGTGTGGGCATGACTAGTTAATTGTGTCAGAGCAATTAAAAGTCATCATGAACATACTTATCAGACTCAGTGGTAAAATTTTAGTCATATTCTCAGATGTTTAAATGTTTTCTAAAAATCTCCTTGTTTTACTTTCCAGGAGAAAAATGTTCATCAGGAAAAGTATAAGTTTTAGTACAGTATTATAATAAAAACTTTTTCATATGCAGATCCAGTTTAACATATTTACATTTAAAAAGATTAACAGTTTTCACATTCTTCCTTAGTTGGTGCTCAGATAAATATGTGTATTTAAGAATGTATTGAATATTCTTTGCAGGTGTGTTACCAACACCTGCTATTTATGATAGCCTCAGAAACCCTAATTACCAACTTTGGAAAACACATCTCAGAAGAACATAGTGATACATTTGGAGTACTGGGTTCTGGAGATAACCTTCTTAAACTCCACTAAAGAGCAACCAAACTCATCACTCTGAGCAAGAAGGAAGATCGAGGCAAACACCCTATTGTGCACGGTGTTAGCACAAATAGACAACTGGCACGATCATCAAAACCTCTAGTTACCTGCAACACATCTGAAATGACCAGTTATCAATTTCCTGGGTAATATGCCCATTAAATAGCAAAAGGACACAAAAAACAGCTGGAATTATCAGCACGAAGTTTAACTCCTGGCACCAGAATATCCATGTCCAGCCGTGCCTGCCCACAGCAATGCCAACCGCCTGGCAATCATTAAAGGGACGGGGTAGCTAGGAAATTCAGAGCTCCTCTTAACTCTCTTGGAGTGGCTGTAGCAGAACTAAAACTACTAGGGAAACCCCAGAACATAGCAACCCCACAATCAGGAGCAAACTCCGTGATTCTCCATGTCATGTGCGTTCAGATGCAGGAGAAAAACAGAAACAACTTGAATTTACTAAGAATGTTTATAAGTGTAATCATGTTCTTGGGAAATCAAAGAAGTCTGTCTAATCTCCCCAGTAGGTCTATTCATACCTGTTACCAACATAGGCGATTTATTCATCTATTCTTAGAAATTTCTGTGAACAAGCTAATTTAGTAACACAGGTATTTATGAAGCCTTTTCACTAATATGAAAATTCATCCCTAAAATAAAAAACAAAGATGTCAATTGGGAGATAGTATTGCTTCAAGCCACTCTGGAGTAGGCAGAATGACTCCCCAAGGCCATCCACACCCTCATCTCTTGGACCTGTGAATATGTTACATTACACAGCAAAAGGGACTTTGCAAATGTGATTCGGGGTATGGACCTTAAAATAGGAATGTTATGTTGGATTCTTCAAGGTAACTGAATGTAATCACACGAAATTTTAAAAGCAGAGAACTTTCTCCAGCTGGAGACAGAGGAAATAGAGCAGAAGGAAAAGTCAGATTGGAAGGTTAGGAGGGACTCTGCCATGTGGTTGCCAGTTTGAAGGGGTGGCCAGGTGATACATGGGGCTGGCCTCTAGGGACAGACAGCAGCCTACTGGCCAGCCAGCAAGAAAAGGGGGATCTCAGCTCTGCAGCTCCAAGCAGCTAAATTCAGTCAGCAACCTGAATGAGCTTGGAGGTGAGCGCTCCCCCAAGCCTCCAGCTAAGAGCCCAGGCTGGACAGTATCTGGTGAAACCCTCAGCAGAGAAACCAGTCAAACACTCTGGACAGCTGAGCTACAGAACAGTGAGGCGATAAATAGATGTTGTTTTTAACAGCTGCATTTGCAGTAAATTTTTATGGCAGCAATTGAACATTAATAGAAGTAGTTTTGATCATATTTTGAAATTGTCTTACAAATAAACTCTATGTGCATTAGGACTTCAGCTCAGTATCAGGGAAGGCAAGTCAATCTGACTCTGCAAGTGATCCAGAGCCCAGGTTTTAGGGACAGAAACATCCCCTGGGTGCCTGATGTGTTTCAGCCAGCTGTAGCTAGGCATCACGTCCTGTGGGTGTCCCAGCAGCCACAGGGAAGACAACAGTGAAGATTCGCAACACATGAGGCACCTCAGTGGTAATATTTAAAGTATGTTGGAAAGACTTATCACGCCCCCTCCAAAGTATCCTCCTTTACTCTCTCTGCCGTTCCTTTAGGGTATTTATGGGGTGATTCCGCTGCTCAGAGGGTGTTTTGCTTGCTTAATGCAAATTTTCTGGTAGGAAAGCAGGGATTCTCTTTTACATTTTCATACATTTAATCAGCTTCTTTCCTCCAGATATCTAGGACAGTTATCTTCAAGAAAGTAAGTGGGTTCTTTGAGCCTGGAAAAAGATTGTGATGGTTAATATTGGGTGTCAGCTGATTGGATTGAAGGATTCAAAGTTTTGCTCTTGGATGTGTCTGTGAGGGTGTTGCCAAAGAAGATTAACATTTGGATCAGTGGATTGAGAGAGGCAGACCCACCCTCAATCTGGGTGGGCATCATCTAATCAGGTGTCAGCATGGCTAGAAAAAGCAGCCAGGAGAAGCTGGAATGAGCAGATTTGCTGAGTCTTCTGGCCTTTATCTTTCTTCTGTGCTGGATGTTTCCTGCCTTTGCACATCAGACTCCAAGTTCTTCAGCTTTTGGACCCCTGGACTTACACCCGTGGTTTGCTAGGGTCTTTCAGGCCTTCAGCAAGACCGAAGGCGGAACTGTTAGCTTCCCTACTTTTGCGGTTTTGGGGCTTGACTAGCTTCCTTGCTCCTCAGCTTGCCTATTGTGAGACTTCATCTTGTGATTATGTGAGTCCCTTTCATATATATATATATATATATATATATATATATATATCCACTGCTCTTGAGAAGCAAGGAGTTTACTGACTATACATAATACCTTTGACCATATCTGGTGACCAAGGAATATGATGAAGTTTGTTGGTTGCCCCTAAGTTTGCTGGACAAAGGGGTAAAAGAAAAGGATGAACTCAGGGAACTAACTCCCAGCACATACTGAGTCTCAAGTCTTCTGAGATTGCACTGAGAGTCTTATCTCCTGTAGACAAAAGGCTGAAATTACAGAAAATAATACACAAATTCTTATGTAACTGGCTGACCTGTAACAAAAGGTGCATGCTCAGGTTCGCCAGATGTCTACTGTTAAAATAAGGCTTTGGTTGAAAAAGAATGGGACCCCACAACTTGGAATGGAGATGTGTGGGAGGACCCTGATGAAGCTGGGGACACTGAGCTAGAAAACTCTGAGGAGTCTTTTTGTGCCAGAGGATGCCACCTCCCTACCTCCAATAATGGCAACAACCCCTCCCTGAGCCAGGCTGCCATCAGCCTTTCCACCTTTGTCTGAGGAGGTTAACCCTGCACTGCATGAAGCAACAGTGATGGCCTCCCCTGAGGAAGTTG
This sequence comes from Cacajao melanocephalus, assembly GCA_963573385.1. Lineage (NCBI taxonomy): Eukaryota > Metazoa > Chordata > Mammalia > Primates > Pitheciidae > Cacajao > Cacajao melanocephalus. Next base: position 50,210 of record CAUYLG010037991.1, on the reverse strand, counting down.
CCAGGCAAGATAATCTTTATTCTCCTCAAGACCCACCCCCAACACCCCTATTTGCTGCTAGATCTGTAAATAAAGTCCTAGCAGACCCCTAGAAGTGAGATTCAGAGTGTGACCCATGATGAGGTGCACTGTACTCTAAAAGAAGTGCTTAAGTTTTCTAAATTATATAAGCAGAATCTAGAGAACAGGCATGGGAACAGATGTAAGGGTGTAGGATAACGGTGGAAGGAACATAGAGTTGGATCAGGCTGAATTTATTGATTTGGGCCCACTAAGCAGGGATCCTGCATTTAATGTTGCAGCTCAGGAAGTTAAAACAAGGTTCTCATAGTTTATTTGCTTGATTAGCTGAAATACGGATCAAAAGAGGGCCCACTGTCAGCAAGCTGGAAATGCCTGATTTCCCTTAGTTTAAAGTAAAGGAAGGGATCCAAAGGCTTAGGGAAACTGGAATTCTGGAAGGGATTAGTGACTTTAGATCTACTCATCTCAGCTGGGAGGGTCCAGAAGGCATACCCTTCACCAATACCTTGCAAAACAGATTTGTGAGGAGAGCACCTGCATCTCTGAAGAGCTCTGTGATTGCTCTTCTCTGTATGCCAGATCTTACAGTGTGAACTGCAGTCACTCAATTAGAAAATTTAAATGAAATGGGAATAATTGGATCTCGAGGTGGCAGGGGCCAAGTGGTTGCACTCAACCTCCAAAGGCAAGGTGGGTGTAGTGTCCTTAATGGACAGGAGGGGCAAAGCAGCAATCAGAATAGTCTGACTCATGTAGAGCTCTGGCATTGGCTAATTAATCAGGGTGTTCCTAGAAGTTAAATTGATAGGAAGCCTACTGCATTCTTACTTAATGTGTATATGCAGAAAACTTCCACGTTCCGTAGACAAAACACTAACATGAATTATAAAAATAGAGAATCATGGCCCCTTAATCAATTTCCAGACTTGAACCAGTTTACAGACCCAGAACCCCTTGGATGAAGAGGAGGCTGGATTCACTTGGGGAAGGACTCCTCTATACTACCAAAAATTTATACTATTAATCATTCTCCCATCCTTCCCCAAGGAGACCTCCAGCCTTTTGCCAGGGTAACTATGCAATGGGGAAAGAGGAATGATGAGACTTTTCAGGTACTACTGGGCACCAGCTCCTTGCTGACACAGATTCCAGGAGACCCAGTTAAGGGAAGGGCTTATGGAGATCAAGTAATTAATGGAGTTTTAGCTCAGATCCAATTTACAGGGGGTCTAGTGAGTTTCTGGACTCATCCTGTGGTCATTTCCCTACTGCCAGAATGCATGATCGGCATAGACATACATAGCAGCTGGAAGAATCTTCACACTGGCTTTTTGACCAGTAAGGTGAGGGTTATTATGGAAGCCATTACAGCTGCCTCTACCTAAAAAAAAATAGTAAATCAAAAACAAAATCGCATCCCTGGAGGGATTGTGGAGATTGGTGCCACCATCAAGGACTTGAAAGACGCAGGGGTGGTGATTCCCACCACATCCCTGTTCAACGCTCCTATTTGGCCTGTGCAGAAGACGGATGGATCTTGGAGAATGACAGTGGATTATTGTAAGCTTAACCAAGTGGTGACCTCCATTGCAGCTGCTATGCCAGATGTGGTTTCATTGCTTGAGCAAATTAAACCCATCTCCTGGTACCTGGTATGCAGCCACTGATTTGGCAAATGCCTTTTTCTCCATTCTTGGCCATAAAGCCCACCAGAAGCAATTCACTGTCAACTGGAAAAGCCAGCAATGTATCTTTGCTGTCCTACCTCAGGGGTGTATCAACTCTCTGGCTTTGTGCCATAATCCTGTTTGGAGAGAACTTGATCATTTTTCCCTTCCACAAGATATCATACTGGTCAATTACCTTGATGACAGTATGCTGATTAGACCCAGTGAACGAGATGTAGCAAACATACTGAACTGAGTGGTGAGACATTTGCATGCCAGGGGATAATAAATAAATTCGACTAAAATTCAGGGCCCTCTACCTCCGTGAAATTTCTGGACATCCAGTGGATATTCCTTCTAAGGTAAAGGACAAGTTGTTGCATTTGGCCTCTCCTACAACCAAGAAAGGGGCACAATGCCTAGTAGGCCTATTTGGATTTTGGAGGCATCACATTCCTCATCTGGGTATGTTACTACAGCCCATTTATCAAGAGACCTGAAAGACTCCCAGTTTTGAGTGGGGTCCAGAACAGGAGAAGGCTCTGCAACAGGACCAGGCTGCTGAGGAAGCTGCTCTGCCACTTGGGCCAAATAACCCAGCAGATCCAAGGGTGCCTGAGGTGCCAGTGGCAGACAGGGATGCTCTTTAGAGTCTTTGGCAGGCCCCCTCAGGTGAATCACAGAGGAGACCTCTAGGATTTTGGAGCAAGACCCTGCCACCTTCTGCAGATAACTCACTCTCCTTTTGAGAGACAGTTCTTGGCTTGTTACTGGGCTTTGGTAGAAACTGAATGTTTGACTATGGGTCATCAAGTCACCATGAGACCTGAACTGTTTATCATGAAGTGGTTGCTTTCTGAACCATCTAGCCATAAAGTGGGGTGTGCAAGCAGCATTTCATTATCAAATGGAAGTGGTATACATGTGATCGGGCTCGAGCAGATCCTGAAGGCACCGGTATGTTACATGGCTAGAACAGGTCTTAAAGGCACCAGTAAGTTAAGAGACGAAGTGGCTCAAATGCCCATGTTCGCCATGACTGCCACCCTACCTTCTCTCCCCTACCCTGCACCAATGGCTTCATGGAGAGTTCTCTATGATCAGTTGACAGAGGAAGAGAAGACTAGGGCCTGGTTCACAGATGGTTCTGCATGATATGCAGGCACCACCTGAAAATAGACAGCTGCAGCACCACAGTCCCTTTCTAGGACATCCATGAAGGACAGTGGCAAAAGTAAAGCTTCCCAGTGGGCAGAACTTCGAGCAGTGCACCTGGTTGTGTACTTTGCTTGGAAGAAGAAATGGCCAGATGTGCGATTACATACTGATTCATGCATGCGCTGTAGCCAGTGGTTTGGCTGGATGGTCAGAAACTTGGAAGACACATGATTGGAAAGGTAATGACAAAGAAATTTGTGGAAGAGGTATGTGGAGAGACCTCTCTGAGTGATCAAAAACTGTGAAGATATTTGTATCTCATGTGAATGATCGCCAAAGTGTGACCTCAGCAGAGAAGGAGTTTAATAATCAAGTGGATAGGATGACCCGTTCTGTGGACACCACTCAGCCTCTTTCTCCAGCCACCCTTGTCATCGCCCAATGGGCCCATGTATAACGTGACCATCATGACAGAGATGGAGTTTATACCTGGGCTAAGCAACATGAACTTCCAATCACCAAGGCTAACCCGACTGCAGTCACTCTGACTGCCCAATTTGCTAGCAGCAGAGACCAACACTGAGTCCACCACGGTTCCTCTGCATGATCAGTCAACTACTTGGTGGCAGGTTGATTATACTGGACCTCTTCTATGATGGAAAGGGCAGAGGTTTCTCCTCACTGGAATAGACACTTACTCTGGATATTGGTTTGCCTATCCTGCAGGCAATGCTTCTGCCAAGACATGTACTCATGAAATGTCTTACCCACCATCCACACAGCATTGCCTCTGACCAAGACACTCACTTTACGGCTAAAACAGTGTGGCAGTGCACTCGTGCTCATTAAATTTACTGATCATACCACGTTTCCCATCATCCTGAGGCAGCTAGATTGTTAGAATGGCCTTTTGAAGTCACAATTACTATGCCAGCTAGAGGACAATACTTTGCAGGGCTGGGGTAAAGTTCTCCAGAAGGCTGTGCATGCTCTGAATCAGCATATATGGTACTGTTTCTCCCATAGGCAGGATTCACGGGTCCAGGAATCAAGGGATGGAAGCGGAAGTGGCACCAGTGACCATTACCCCTAGTGACCCACTACCAAAATTTTTGCTTCCTGTTTCCATGACGTTATGTTCTGCTGGCCTAGAGGTTTTCATTTCAGAGGGAGGAACGCTGCCACCAAGAGACACAGCAACAATTCCATTAAACTGGAAGTTAATATTGGCACCTGGACACTTTGGACTCTTCCTACCTCTAAGTCAACAGGCTAAGAAGGGAATTACAATGTTGGCTGGGGTGACTGACCTGGACTATCAAGATGAAATCAGTCTATTACTCCACAATGGAGTTAAGAAAGCCAATGTGTGGAATACAGGAGACCCCTTAGAGTGTCTCTTAGTATCACCATGCCCTGTGATTAAGGTCAATGAGAAACTACAACAACCCAATCCAGGCAGGACTACGAATGGCTCAGACCTCTCAGGAATGAAGGTTTGGGTCACTCCACCAGGTAAAAAACCATAACTCGCTGAGGTGCTTGCTGCAGGCAAACGGAATATAGAATGAGTAATAGAAGAAGATGGTCATCAATACCAGCTACTAGCACGTGACCAGTTGCAGACATGAGTATTTCCTCCTTATTTTCTTAAAAATATGTCTGTGCATGTATACACTTGTACTAAGAAAATACCTTCATTTTATTTCCCCCTTTTTCCTTTACCGTGTGATACAAGATTTATTGACTTCATATCAGCATGTCAGTGTTGTTAACTTTATGTAATAGCACTTAGGTTAAGGATTAGTGCACTTCTGGGTGTGGGAAGGGTAGCTGTATTACGTTAGGTGTAATTAAGACCTTATTACTGTCTTTATTTGGAGATTATGTATGATTTCGGGAGATGTACATGAGCTCAAATTTGAAAAGGGGTGCACTTGTGATGGTTAATATTAAGTGTCAACTAGATTGGATTGAAGGATGCAAAGTTTTGTTCCTGGGTGTGTCTGTGAGATTGTTGCCAAAGGAGATTAACATTTGAGTCGGTGAACTGGGAGAGGCAGACCCACCCTCAATCTGGGTGGGCACCATCTAATCAGTTGCCAACAAGGCTAGGAAAAAGCAGGCAGGAGAAGGTGGAATAGGTAGACCTGCTGAGACTTCTGGCCTTCATCTTTCTCTGTGCTGGATGCTTCCTGCCCTTGCACAGCAGACTTCAGTTCTTCAGCTTCTGGACTCTTGGACTTGCACCAGTGGTTTGCCAGGGGCTCTCGTTCCTTGGCCACAGACTGAAGGCTGCACTCTCAGCTTCCCTAGTTTTGCAATTTTGGGACCCAGACTAGCTTTCTTGCTCCTCAGCTCATCTATTCTGGGACTTCACCTTGTAATCGTGTGAGTCAATTCTTTTAATAAACTGCCCTTCAAATATACATCTCTCCTGTTAGTTCCATCCCTTAAAAGAACCCTGACCAACAGAAAGACTTAGAGGAAAGTTAAATGAAAACGTGAGATGCTTTGGGAAAAGCAAAGCCTCGTGGAGGTAATACAGACCCTCAGGGAACTCCAAATCAACCTGAAGGCAGTGAATCTCTGAGTAGGAAGAAACAGGAAACCGAAAGACGAAAGAAATGTACCACAAGATGAGAGAAAGGTACCAAAAGGAAGGTCTTTGGCCCTAACCCAAAGGAAGGATCACCCTAAGTAAGATTTCACTCTGAAATTTTACTTAGGGTGATCCTTCCTTTGGGTTAGGGCCAAAGACCCCACTGCATTTGGGTGCCTGGGACCCTTCTCCTAATGGTGCTTGTCAGTGAACTCAAAGGGTTGCATAGGGTTATCAAGAAAACCAGTTACATTGAAATTAAGTTTTCACAATGTCAAAAGGATGTGTGATGTAATGTTTTTCTTTATTAGCATTTTAAATAAATATAACCAGTTGCAGTGCAAATATTCATACCAAAATATCAAAGTAGTGGTGAGCTTAAATTGTATTTCAAGTTATCTGCAGCCCCTGTAAAATGGTATGAAAATATCTGCTATTTCTATCACTGACAAGGTCACAATATTGCTATGCTGCTATGGTTCGCAGCCTGCATTCGTCATTGAAAAAGAGGTTCTTTTTTTAGTTGGAGGTTGGTGTAGAATTAAGATGCTCTTTTTTCCCCAGCCAACCATGCACTCCTCTGAATTCATTCCACGGCACAAACTTCTCCAAGGGGACCCCAGGTAGAGCCATGGACCCAGTAAAGAACTCTTGTTCTAGGGGACCTTGGGCATCTGAATATTACTTTAAAACTTGCAATGTTGTGTAGACATTATGAATAAAACATACTGAAATTTTTGAAAAATCATAAAAATAAAAAAGTAATTTAGAAATACAGGATTCGGAAAATGAGAAATTTTGAATTCTACTAAATCACAAGAATAGATAATTTCTAAGAATATTTTCTATGAAATTAAGAATTTTATTTTCATCTGAAGAGTGTTCCATATTTTTTTAAAAAACACATAATATGTAGAGGGGGGTAAGACACATTTAACTATAGTTTTGTGCCTTATTATTAATGCGGCTAATGAAGCTATTTTGCAAAGTCTTAGGTGAAACCCGTCCATTCAAGTCAAAGAGTGTGTAAAAGGAATGCTTCCTTAGAATTCCCATTTCTGGAAATTAATGCTTTTATGGTGTTTATCCCATGATAAAACCTAGGATGAGCTCTTCTACTTTCTGACTTCCAAATTAGGATTTGATCCATGGCAACTGAGCCTTCCCCAAAGGATTACAGTTAAATGAGTATCCCAAGAAGGTGAGCACATTTTCCTGCTCATTCGTTCAAAGTGTAAAAGCACTTAAGTTTTTAAAGCATGAACAACACATATTTAAGGGGCTCCAATGAGTTTTTACCCCTATGGATAATTATGTAACAACCAGGAAGTAATAAAAAATTTCTGCCTCATGAGAAACATATTCTAGTTCAGATTTCAGAGCAGCTGAGTGAGTTCCCTTTAAAGGGAGACATCACAAAGTGTCTACTGAGTCCTGACTGTCATATTGTCAGGGTTAGGAGAACATTTCATTCCCAGATTTTATTCAGACCTGGAGATCTGTGCAGAAACAAAGAGAAACAGGCACGATTACCATTTAACTGTTGAAGATGTAACAATTGACAATTATAAAAGAGCAATTTCAGACAGAAACGGATAATTGTCTGTGACTAGCAGGTCACTGGGAGCAGAAGGTAGCAGGTATGAGGATCAATAAAATGTGCAGAAACAGGTGCCACCTCCCAACAAGATCTGTGAAGACACCCTCATTACCTCTAGTTACAGGGCGAGAAGAGGCTGCTTCCACTGCATCACAACCAAGTCCGCATGTTGCATTTACATACTTTCATGTGACTTTATGCTTGGGTCAATGATTTGGTCAGCTCCATCTTGTCCATTCACAGTTTTTCCATTACCTGTAGAATTCCGTCGAAAATCGTTCTTTGGTTGTTTTTGCAGGCATCTGTTTTCTTCTGAGTGCCCAGGCACCTTTCTCCCATCTTCTCATAAGAGAACCCCTTCTTTTGGGGATAATTCCCTTCTTCTCTTCATGAGGTGCTGATGAGGCTGCCAATCCGAGTACCCAGATGCCCTGGCTTCAGGTGGGAGAGTGAGTCTGTCACATGAGTCTCACGTGGGGTGACCTGGGGTCCATCCCTGCTAACATCATCATTATCTCAGGATGGACACAGCATCTGTTCAGCCTATCAGAGTCCTCCTCTGGGAAAACAGAAGACAGAAGCATTGTGTTTACTCCGGGATTAGACAAGTCCAAAGTGGCATAAACCCCCTCACTTTCATCTCCATTGAGCAAGTCATTGACCAATGGAGGAAATATTGAGTGTTCCAATGGAGGAAAGAAGAGGAGGATGGATGGAAAGAGGAAGAAGAGAGACACAAAAGACAGGACAGGAGAGGGAGCTAGAGCAGGCAGAAAGTAGAAACAAAGGGAAGGAACATGGATAACCGGAGGGAACTAACGCTGGTCCAATCCTCAGAGCCCCTGAGACCACTCCCACTGTGAACTCTGAAGGAGCCAGATCAACAGATGTCCCCTTTAGCTGAGGCTGCCTTTTGTACTCTGTGTCTTCTCCATGTTCAGGACCACCTAACTGGATTCATTCCCCAGTCTCTTTGCAGTTCGGGGTGGCCTGTGACTGGACCTGGCAATTAGGATGTTGACACAAGTGGAGCGTAAGACTCACAGGCCTGCTGCCCTCTCCCATCTCCCCCACGGTACCCCCTAGCTCTCTTCTCTTTCTGAGCAGCTGGAATGAAACTCCTTCAGGAAGGCATTGGAAGCCAGGGGTCCAAGAGACAGTGGGGTCTCTGAATGATTGCAGCCAGCAGCAAGGCCCCACTGGCTGTTCAGCTGACACTGTCTCAGCTATCTCAAAGTTTGGTCATTTTTTAATAGCAGTGAGTAGTTTCCTAACTAACATATTGGGTTTCTGTCACGGGAAACAAATCCTAACAACATAGGAATTGTTGAGAACATTTTGACATCAAGAGTGGTGTACATGCATTGACAAAAATGGTTTGGGAGCACATTACTCACTACTCAGAAAGCAGCTCTTCCACAGAGCAGAAGCCTTGCTCCCCTGGGTAGGGAAAGTGCAGCAAAGAAGCCAGCATGCCTGATAGCCTCACCTCTGCCTGACACCACATCCCAGCCCATCCACAGGTGAAGAATACAGGATGAATCTAGTCCTTCTTTCTTTAAATTGCCCAACTTTGCTGCTGGAGAAACTCCATTCACTGGGGCACCTTACTTAGTTTAGACTGTCATTTTCTAGATTGTCAGAGTAACCTGAAAATGTTCCCATAAGGTCCAAATTTTCATTTCTAAAATAAAACACATCCATCCAGGTGAGCAGGAAGTCAAGTCTGTCCTCAGGGGCTTCCTCATGGAAAATCTCCAAGGGACTCAATGTGACACACTCCAGCCCATGAGCCATGTGCTCCCTGCCTGCCAGGAGGGCAGGAGCCCAGATTGTCTCTGCCTCCACATCCACAGCCTTGACCTCCAGACAGCCCCACCCTGGGCTTCATCCATCCATCCCCACTGGCTGCCTCGACAGACACCTGCAGCTGCCAGGGAACCTGAGAATGAGGACATCTGGAAGAAAGGCTGCCCAACCTCAACAACATCCACAGCTTATACCAGCTGGTCTGACTATTCTGTAGTTTTGAAATGACAAGATGCCTGATACACAGATCTTGGCCACCTATGCACTGGGAAAACCAAGCATTCAACACACTTGCTACTTCCGTGGTGACCAAAAAGGAGGCGGTGGAGGCAGCTGCTGCTGTGCAAGGGAGGACTGCATTGGCTGCCGTCAGCCTATCAATGGACTGCCATCAGGAACGAGCATGGGCAGGTGCCAGTTAAGATTGAAGTGTCATTTGAACAGCACAAGAGGCCCAGCAGAACAATGCTCCACAGAAATCCGTGATGTGTCTTTTGCTGAGACATTTCTTCCAAATATCTTGTATGGAGAGCAAAGCCATTTCACTGGTTTCAAAAGTGCACTCTTAACAAGTGTGGTGTAGGGGCTGAGGATGGGCGTGCTAAATATTTAAAACAGAGTAAAAGCAGCTTTTAGTGGGTTCCATGTATGTTTTTTCTTTGAACACACCCGGATCTTATTCTTCCTTTTCCTCCTTCTCCTCTTTTTCCTATGGAAATGCATTATTTGTGTGATAATGACATAGGCTTTATTGAGAAGCAGTAAACAATCAAAAACTAACCAAATCAAAGATCAAATCAAAATGGATGAAGGCTAGGTTACAGGCAAGCTTTGCTAAGGGCTTTACCACTTTCCGACGGAAATGTGCCCCCTACACTCCACACACACCACAAGGACCATCCTTATGAAAACAGAAGCCGAGAAACTCAGCTTGATGAGGCTCAGAGTAATCTCCACTTTCTACAGATCACTTAGAATTCAAATACTTTTTTTATTAAGGAAAGTTATCAAACATAAAAGTAGAAAAAAATAGCATCATAAGCCCCATAGATGCCTCTCTCAGTTTTAAAAATTATCCAAACATTGCCAATATCGTTTCAACTGTGTCCGCAGTCGGCTTCTCTCCCCTTTCTATTGCCTCGTTGTGAATTCTAGAGAATACCCATACATATTTTAGGCTGTATTGTATCTAGAATTATTATTTTTTAATGAACCTAAGCTTTGCTTCATGGAACAAAGATGACCTAAACCAGGTCGCTCAGCAGCGTCCCCTGGAGGGCAGCATGCTCTTTCAGGCCAAGCTACTGAAAGGACCCCATATGTGCTCGCTGCAGCTCTTAGCAAGAGGTAATGTCTGTCTTCCCTCCTCTTGAATCTAGACAGCCCTGTGGGCTGCTTTGACCAAAACATGCAGCAAGGAGGTGCTGATTGTAGATCCCTAGGGGCCAGAAGCTTCCATTTCACTCTCAGGCTCTTAGAAGCCAACCACCATAAAAACATAAAATATTAATTGGCCCTGCATTATGAGAAGCCCTGCTGGGAGCATGGGGGTGTCCCGCTGGAGCCCACAAAGCCTCTGTCCTTCCATCCTGCTTGGGTCTTTCTCAGCCATTCATGAAGAGCCGAGGGCATCCACACAAAAGTGAGAAGACATTGTTGCTGTTAATCACTAAATGTATGGTCTTAGGAAAAGATTATTTTATTGCATTTTAGGTTTTGGGGTACATGTGAAGAACATGAAGAGAGTTGCATAGGTACACACATGGCAGTGTGATTTGCTGCCTTCCTCCCCATCACCTATATCTGGCATTTCATAAATGGCAGAAATACACATGTTGTAAGAAATTTTAACATGACTCTGTCAAGATTCAACAAAGAAACTGAAGATCAAAAGAAACGCAAATATATAAGGAGCAGAATGGACATAACCGTGCAACATGGCACAGCTGCAAACAGCACAGTCCTGAGTGCCAGGTTGCCCGGTTCCGTCCTGGCCCTGCAGCTCGCCACTCCTGGGACGTCGGAAAGCTCACCTCAGTTACCTCATCTGCAAAATGCAAATTATCCTGCCTACCATGTAGGCCTGTCATGAGGACCGAATACAATAATGAATGATAGACATTTCAAATGAGAAGAGTGAAACTGATGGTAAAATGAATGGAAAAGGAGAGATTAAGGTAAGAAAATGGAAGGAGACAAAGCAGAGAAATACAAATAGTAAACGTTACAAACAAAAAAGGTAATATTGTTACAAAAGGAAAGAAAAATTAATCTCAGAAAATATTATATAAACCTCTGAACAAATAAATTTGAAAATCTTGAAGAAATAATTGTTTTCTGATCATCAGTTTTGACCCAAGAAAAAATACAAATCCTGAACAAAGAAGAAGGTCTCAAAAATAATGTCAAAACACCACTTTCAACAAAGATGCAAAGACAAATTCTTCAACAGTTTTTCCTTTTTATCATTCATATAGCTGATACTTCTTGTGATATTTTAAAAACCCAGAGCATGAAATCAGTGGATATTGGCTTCTATTTATTAATTCTGCTTTGAAATTATTTCCTTTCCTTGTTTTATTTCCTTAGTTTTGTAATATTCATTTTAAATTTGATTTTGTTGTTTTATCTTAGAAGCATGATTTCCTGCTTTATTGAGTTTATGTTCTCAGAAAAATATCCTATAGAAAGATCATAATTTATTATAGTTTGTGGAAATTTCATCTGATCTTGAATTGTTAGTTTTTCAGAATAGTTTTCACTTAAGTGATGTATAATAGGTTATGCATCTCTTTTACAATCTAGAAGAACAAAAACAGTTTGGAAAACGAGTGTAATGAGAGGAAATGTACTCTGTATGATATGAACACATGTTAAGAATGTATGATAATTAAAATTATACTTTGCAGGCATAAGAATAAACAGCTGATTAGTTGAAATTTTTCTTCTTTGCAATATTTGCTATGTGTACCCATTCATCTGCCCATCAATCCCACCACCCATCTGTCTGTCCATTCATCTTATAATCTATCTATTAAATGTTTTATGTAGCATCTAGTCACCATACTGCTACTTTATTTCCTTATGGGAATCCCTTTCTCCCCAAACTCTCACTCCTGTGATATTTTCTGAGTCTCTATAGAGAATAACCTTGGCTTTTCCCTAGTAGATCTGAAATGGAAAGGAAGTTAGCGGTGGGGTTACTCTGGGGAGCACCCTGTAGAGTCATCCTGGAAGATAGCGGAGCTGTGAGCTGGAGAACGAAAAAATCTTGATGCTTAGACTCCGAGTCCGGGTGTGCCTGGAGCCATCACTGTCCCTTAGCCTTCCCATTGGATTGAACAAAACAACTAGCTTTTTAAAAAATTATGTATTTATTTTTCTTACTTAAGGCAGTTTGAGTTACCTTGGTTCTAACTGCTATAATTTTATTTTCCAAACTTAGTTTGAAAATAATAGCTTTATTGAGATGCAATCTGCAGACCACAAAATTCATGTAAAATGTGCAATTCACTGGCTTTTAGTGTAGTCACAGATTTATGCACCCATCACCACAATTGTAGAATATCTTCATTATACTGTATTCCTAAGGTATGGTCCTTGCAATCTCTAGCCCTGTACCACTCCTATTCCCATCCCTAGGAACCACTAACCGACTTTCTATTTTTATAGATTTGGAAACATACAGCGTGCAATTTCTGGTAGTGTATATCAGTACTTCATTCCTTTTTTATTGCCTATTGATATTTTATTGTATGAATGTATCACGTTTTATTTATATATTCATCAGTTGATAGACATTTGAAGAATACTGAAAAGACCCACAAATGAGAATCTTGCTAGTGCTCTGCTTCTTATAGTTTCTTTTTATGCTAAGTTGCAACTCTGGTCCTCAAACTGATCAGGTCTACAATGAACATCCATCACTTAGATGCAAAGTTCTTGCCTGGACTTCCCCTTTGACTGCCAAGAACAGAGGAGTTGAGATGATCAAGATGATCTTACCAGCTTCTACAGAAGCAAAGCTCCACTTTTTAAAGATTTAGACTCCAGAGTTAACGATTCTAAAACAGGAATAATCAGTTTTGAGGACCATGCTGTTGGTGCTGGTTCTAAAAAGCCAACTTTGCTTAACTAATAATGGCCATGTGTCCATTTGGAAGGTGCCACTCATCCAACCCGAAACACAAACAGATGACTAATCAGGCAGTCCTAAATATTTTAATTCATTTATCAATTCTTATATATTTTTTCCATTCCCACTCTACCCTCAACACCTGCAATCGTTGACAGTTGCATGGGAAAATAATAATGCAAGATTACTAACATTTCACATTCACATCTCATTCACACCTCTGCTGAGGTGAGAGCAATCATTCAAGCTTGACCACCGAATGCTGCGAAATGCGTTAAGGGAGAGGCAGGCAAGGTGAACTGCTCCAAAGAGCCCGCTCAACAGACAAAGGCGGTAATCAGAGAAGTTCACGTGATAACCCTTTTTCTCTTCCAGAATGCTCTGGTGTGTTACAATCTATTGAGGGAAAACACCCCTCATGAGCTTCCTCTCGGTTTTAGACCTAAGTTTCTCAAAATAGTCTATGCATATTAACTATTTGCCAATAAATACTTCTTAGATTTTTTGGTCCCTTCTAACGCATCTAACATTTGTCTGCCTTTGGAGCTCTGATCTGTTGTTTGTCTGGCGCAAGTCAGCTTCTGGGTAAGGCATGCACATTTTATGGCACCTTATATAGACCAGTGAAATAAATACACGAGATGCAAAGCTCAAAGTGACATATTCCAGATCTGACATCTTACATGGCTTTGAGCTTCAGGCACTGACAAATATTCCACACATACCAACTCTCCCAGAGGAGGAAATATAATGATGTTTATGTTATGCAATATGTAAAATATTTATACCTTGACTTCAACACAAACTGACTATCATTTAAATCAGGAGGTGCTTCTCACAATAAAGGCAAGTGACATTATCTGCACCACTCTTTGTAGGCAAAGGGGAACTCAGTACAGCAAATGATCCGTTTACGTACAGAATAAGATTCCGCCAGTGTCAGTGTTTTAAAGAATAACAGTTATGGGAAAGGTTTTTAATGCGCTTGCTGCTTCTAGAATTGTTAAATTACCAAGAAGGGCAAAATGTATGCCTTCCTGACTATTGCCCTTATCTTTAGAATGGGAAAGTCTTTTCTTTTGACAAACTATTCTTTCATGAATAACCTCTTCAATAGCATTTAGTTATCATTATTAATAAATTGTTACAGTAATAAATTATATTTTAAACATTTTATTAAATGCAGTTCTCATGTACTTAAAATAAATTGCAAAGCCGGCTTTTTTCATGGTATTTAATATATATGGTATGACACAATGTGCTTTTAATATATTTAATGTTATATACTTTAAAATCTAAGTGTGTTGTACTTTTATGGAACTTACTTTATATTCCTTTCTATATGGAAAATGTATTACTTTTTAATATGGGTTCATTGTGCAGTGCCATTAGGAAATAGAGCACAGTTCTTAAAAGTGGTAACTTTCAGAATTTAAGTACATTAAGTGTGGGGGAGGGGAAGAAACTGCATTATGGTAACATCAGGCATCTAATTGAAACTGACAAAAGCAAGGGGAGAAATCTCACATTGACATTGTAATGGCATTCACATTTGCATTGACATCATAACAGTTCTAATGCAAGCACATGAGACACTTCCACCTGCAAAAAATGACTTCCCCCTGACATTCCACCACTTTTTCACTTTCTTTGGACATGCTATCACTGTCATTCAAGACAAAGATAAAAATATTATGAAAAACATCTTCAGTTTGTGCTTATTAGATACTTTCCACAGCTGAAATATGGTGGCCTTTTTTAAGAGCTTCTTATTTTTAAGCCTCAAAAATACATTGTTCGACTCTCCAGGAAGAATGCCTCACCAAATTCTCAATCACTTAAAATTGTTTTGTGAAAAAGAAACTGAAAATTGACTTTGCAGAATTTGTTTCGTTTTTCATTGGCATAGCTCCTTAGGGCAAAAAGAATGGAGCTGCTTCCTTTGAAGCTGCCAGTAAATCTTCCTGTTCAGAGGGTATGAAATGGAGAAATCAGATATAGCTGAAAAGTGCCCAGATGAGGCAAATAATTTATTAATTTAAAGGGAGCTGCTGCATCTCATGATTATAATTACTAACCAAATTACTAACCAATCCCTGATCAAATCAGCTAGGGAACCACATTTCCAGGTTGAAATTCTGGATCTCAATCTTTGCTCTCTAGCCAGCCTAGATGGATACCAGGCTGCACTCTGGCGCCTGTCTTAGAATGCTGTCAGCAGCCCTCTCCTCCCAGCCTGGGCCCCCGTGCTGGGCCAGGCATGCTCCCTATATGCTGATCTCTGCTGCTAGTCCCTGGCCTGGCCCCTGCTGGCTACTCCTTGGCTCCCCTGGCTCCCCATTTGGCTGCAGGACCAGACATTTCTCCAACACCAGAAAGTGGGTCTGACCTCCTAATGTCTGTCCCTCTCAATCTAAACCCCTGATCTCCTCTCCCATGTCACCTATCACAAATAGGTCACCAGGTTTTTTTGTGGCCATGTCCTCTCGAATGACACGGGCAGATCATTTAGGCCTTCATGACATTTTCATGTCAACAGTTTAGCTCCCTGAAGAGAAGGCGAATTTTTCTCTCATTTGTTGATTTAACATCCATTCACAAGATACATGTTGAGCACCAGCTCTGAGTATGACTCTGCTGTCCAATTCATCAGCAAATAAGAAAGACCCACCCTCTGTGATCAAGGAGTCGAGCCATGAGCAAGTAACTAACCCATGAATCAATGATCTCTAATACTAATAACGCCATGAAAAGGACAGAACGGAGAAATGGAGTTAACTGAGAAAGAAGGACACTTTCTTCACTCATCAGAGAAGGTTCCTTTCAGTTCAAAGAGATGCCAGGAGACTGAAGAAGACGCCAGGTGGGGTTGCCTGAGGAAGTGGAATCCAGATTGGCTATGGCAGGGATGGCCAGGTAGGACCTTGGGGAGAGCCTGGCAAGGCCTTTCAGTCACGTCCCGGAGTATGGAAGTCACCAAAGGATTTAAACAGCAAATCTCAGCTGGGCACGGAGGCTCACGCCTGGAATCCCAGCACTTTGGGAGGTTGAGGCAGGTGGATCGCTTGAGGCCAGGAGTTCAAGACCAGCCTGGCCAACATAGCGAAACCCCGTCTCTACTAAAAATACAAAAATTAGCTGGGTGTGGTGGCAGGCGCCTGTAATTCCAGCTACTTGGGAGGCTGAAGCAGGAGAATAGCTTGAACCTGGGAGGCAGAGGTGCAGTGAGCAGAGATCGCACCACTGCACTGCAGCCTGGACAACAGAGGGAAATCCTGTCTCAAATAAGTAAATAAATAAATAAACAGCGAATCCCCTGTTCTGATGGGGGTCTGAATGAATTCTTGGCCCTTAAAATGGGTTAAGAATAGAATTTGCAGGAACAATGAAGATGGCAATACAGCCATCCAGGGAGGGAGAGAGGAAGCTTAGGACCTCGCGCTGCACTAGACACGGCTTGTGAAAAAGAAGGAGTCGTCGAAGATGACACAGAGATTCCTGTCTGAATCTGGGTCGGCTGTCACCCCACAGAGGTGAGAGAGCCTGAGCCTGGCTGAGGTTATGGAGGCACAGCATGCATGTGCACATGTGTTTGTGCATGTGTGCCTGTGAGGGAGGAGGCAGGGATTATGCACTCCTTTTAGAAAGTGCTATATTTGAGATGCTTCTGCAGACTCCAAGTACAAATGTCAAGTAATGGGATGAATAAGTCTGAAGCTTAGAGGAAAGGTTTGGGAAAGATCATCATGGCAGAGCCATCAGCATATGGGTGATGCTTAAAACCCAATTAAAACAAAAATCCTAAGAGTGAGAGAGCACACACACAGGCGAGCGCACAGGGTAAGAACACAGGTCCCAAGACCTAAATCTCAAAAATTCTAAAATGTGTATATTAGGCTGAAGAGGAAGAGTCCAAAAACAGAGTAGCAAGGAAGAAGAGAATCAGAAAATCTTGGCCAGGTATGGTGGCTCACACCTGTAATCTCAGCATTTTGGGAGCCCAAGGTGGGTGGATCACTTGCAGTCAGAAGTTCAAGGCCACCCTTGCCAAACACGTTGAAACCCCATCTCTACTAAGAATACAAAAAAGCTAGCCAGGTGTGGTGGTGGGCGCCTGTAGTTTCAGCTACTCGGGAGGTCAAGGCAAGAGAATAGCTTGAACCTTGGAGACAGAGGCTGCAGTGAGCTGAGGTCATGCCACTGCACTCCAGCCTGGAGAACAGAATGAGACTCCATCTCAAAAAAATAAAATAACATAAAATAAGAAAATCTTGGGAAGTTTTCCAAAGAAAGATGCCATTAGTATGAAATGCCGAGGAAAGGCCAAATGTGATCAGTCAGAAGTGGGCTTCTCAGAGTGGAGTGCAGAGCTCATCAGTGGCTTTGACGAGCCTTCAGCTGGTTGGGAGAGCTGGGAGGGACACCCCAAACTGCAAAAGGCTGAAGAGTTTTGGGGAGGGGAGTGGTGGAGCTCTCGTGTGAAGAAATCACTTGAGGAGATGAGTTCGGTGGGGCAGGGGGGCCGGGGGTGGTGGTGGGAATAGGTGAGAAATATGGCATCTAGATAGTTTTGTCTGATTTTAGTGATTTAAGGGTTTTGGTACATTTGAATTGCATCGAACTTTGCAGGGCCTTCACATACAGCACTCAGTCTGGCTCAGTCAACACCCCTGTGATAGATAAGGCCTGCATTCATCCCAGTTTACTGAAGGGGAAACTGAGGCATGGAGAGAGGAAGAAGCATGAGCATGCATGAAACCTCATGCGTGACCCCCAAAAGAGACTCACAACCTCCAGAACCTCGGAACACGACCTTATGTGGAAAAGTGGCTTTTATAGATGTGATTGAGCACTTTGAGATCAGATCATCCCAGATTATCCAGGTGGGCCCTAAATCCAATGATAAGTGTTCTTATAAACAATAGAAAAGGAGGGAAAAAGAGGAAAGAAGAAACAGAGATGAACATCATGGGATCACAGAAGCAGAGGTTGGAGCAATGTGGCCACAGGCCCAGGAACACCTGGAGCCCCCAGAAGCAAGAGGCGAGGCAGGGTCCTCCCACAGAGCCTTTCAGGAAGCATGGCTCTGCTAGCACTTTCATTTCAAACTACAACTGATGCGTCTGGTCTTGCAAAGCTCTTAGCAAATAAAGGCTTATACCACGGCTACCACGCCTGTGGTCCCTGGATCTACAGCCTTTCTACTGACTGTTGCTCAAGCCCTCTGCACAGGGTGTCCGTGGCAGGGCACAGCCGTTGCCTCGGTTCTTCACAAAGGAAGCGTGCGGACAGTGGGGAGGTGAATGGCAGCATCGTCGGGCACTTGTCAGCTCAATGTGCAAGGAGAATGCAGCATCCAGCCGGCAGCAGGAGAATCACCACCTTATTCCAGTGGGAAAACTTACCAAGGATAAAGACATGTTTATCATCTATTTCGAAAGTTTAAAAAGCAGCAATTTTACATGTTTACAAAAAAGATACAGTTTTTAGTTTTCCAACACTCATAGATTAATAAAAATATGGTCTATGTATCAAATAAATAAAAATAGAAGTTGAGTTAATCCATTTATTTGTTCTTTTATTCTCTTTCATTCTCTCACTCAATGAAGACCAATTGGGTACAAAATATATTTCAGGTATCCAATTAGGCACTAGGAATAAAAGCAAAGAAGGATAAAAGACAGTTCCTGTCATTTAAAATCCTGCATAGAAAGAGAAAAACACATGCAGTAGAAATATTCCTTCAAGTTTTTTAATTCATGTGTTTCAATTTCATGGACAATGATAAAAAAATGTACTGAACCAAATATATAAAATAGAGCATTATGACTTTAGCCAGTCAAGATAGAGACTAGTAAACTCATTTACTGAAAATTATTCAGGGGACATATATTGTTGCAACTGTGTATTTCTTGTGGTAGTTTGGATTTCCAGGGAATTTTGGTCTGATGTCATTCTATGACAGGAAGAGCAAGTCTCAAAGAGAGGAATAAGGGAGAGGAATGTGGGCCAGGAATTGATCCATCCTTAGAGGAAGGACCAGGGAAGAGGTCAGGCCCCCAGAGAAAGGAGTAGAAAGAAAGAAGGTCATTTCCAGGCTGCTCGGCCAAGGCACTGCCTTCAGTCTTACACCAAACCAGCAGCTCAGAGAGGGCTCAGATAGGCAACACTGCCAGGTGCTCTGGGTCACCGGGCACAGTGCAGGGTCGGCCTTGCTGTGGTCGCCACCATCACCATCTGTGCCACCAACAAACCCTTCCTAGACACTGGCATGCAAAACAAAACTACACACAGGGGTCTGTTGGGGGGGAAATAGGGGAGGGACAGTGGGAGGTGGGGAGGTGGGGAGAGATAGCATGGGAAGAAAAGCCAGATATAGGTAAAGGGGAGGAAAGCAGCAAATCACACTGCCACGTGTGTACCTATGCAACAATCTTGCATGTTCTTCACATGTACCCCAAAACATAAAATACAATAAAAATTAAAGAAGAAAAAAAAAAGAAAATCTTTCTAAAGTTCTAACCTTAAATGTTTATCTTCTAGGAAGATAGAACTAAAATGGTGCCCGTGTCTGCAGCATTGTCTTGAATATCATGTTTTTTTGGTCTCTCCAGCAGATGGTAAGCTTGTGGTTGATGCAATATATCCAATTTATTTTGAAATTTTCACAGTAGCCATCCAGCCTTGTTCGTAGCACAAATGTGTTCATAAGTAAGAAGTGGATGAATCTAAGATGAAAAGCTGGTGATTTGTGGGTGGAAATGACCATGGGTCATTGATTACTGCATGGACACGGAGGGAGGGTGGTAGGCTTCTGATGGGAAAGAAAATTGTCTTACAAAGGTGGATATAAAGCCATTTTTAAGAAAAAATAAATAAGCAGCAAAGTCCTCAAAAAGCAAGGGTAAGGTGGGGGTTATGAAATAATCTTAAGTATCCCCAAGCTTGTCATTAACTCTTCACAAGTTATTTGGAAAAAATTAAGGATATTAATTTGAAAGTAGAGACTGGCTTCTCACTTTTCCATAATCTGAGTAAACTGTTTGAACTTTAATAGTTGATTTAAACTTTTGATGTCAAAAATAAACATCATACTATAAAATATGATACCTATCCAGCCAATACTCTCAACTATTGCTTTCAGTGTCTCGGTAGCTACCAACCCACCTGCCCATTGATTCCTCCCTCCATCATGCATTTGTTCTGATCCAAGGAACATGTTGCCTTCCACTCATTAATCACAGTACCAGAAGATCTGGTGCAAGATAAATAAGCCACGATCTCTGAGGGGCTCAGACCCATTGAACACTGAAGTGTAAATGATTTAGGAAAGCCAGGAGAAGTTTTACTATGGGTTCTTTAAAGGGTTTGAGGCATCATAAACAGGGAAGTCATTGTCTTTGTAATGTGTTGGGGAAATGTCTCAGACTTTCCTGGGATAGAATGTGTGGGCTGAATCTCACAAAAGGAGAGAACAGCACATGCATCAAAGAGCACAGCCTCTGCCCCGCAGCATTTATCTAGAGAAGCAGAAACTATAGGAGATGCCCACACATAGGTGTAGACAGATGCAGATACATATAGACACATACACATGTGCATATACACAGAGATGCATACACACAGAGACATATACACACAGACACATAGACATGCATGCACGGACATGCACTCAGACACACAGAGACACATTTATGTTCACACACAGATGCATACACACACGTACACATATGCATATATGCACAGACACACAGACACACATAGATGAATACACACATATGCATATATACATGTACGCATATGCACAAAGGCATAGACACAGACACATAGCCATGTTCATACATGCAGATACACACACAGATGCATACACACATACACATATGTACGTACATACACACAGAGATGCATGCACACAGAGACACATATGCACAGACATATAGATGTGCACACAGACACACCTATGCATACACTTGTGTACACACGTGCACAGAAACACAGATGCACAGACATACGAAGGCACATTGCCATGCTTATACACACAGACACACACAGCTGCATATACACACAGACACATATGCATATACACACAGATGCACAGATGCACCAGATGAATATACACAGATACACACTGATACATAGACATACACACACAGATGCATATGCACACAGACACACACAGACATGCACACACAGACACATAAATATGCACACACAGATGCAAAGAAACACATATACATACATGTACATATGCACACACTCAAACATGCAAGTGCATATGTAATTCTCATTAGATGCATTATACACATACACACACATATTTAAGGAGTTGTTATAGGGATTTGGCAGTATGGGATTCTGGAGGCTGGTGGCGCAGTGTCTGCAGCCTGTTGTTAGCACAGCTGATGCTGAGCTGCAGTCCAGGGGCAGGCAGTGGGGATACAATTTCATGGGGACAGCAAGAGCACATGGAGCCCCCAAGCATGAGCTGGGAGACCACAAGACTGACTGCGGTGGTGTCCTTGTTGCCTCTGCTGTTTGTGTGGGTGCTGCAGAAGCCAGAGTTCTCTACCACAGAGCTAGACACACATACATACATGTGTACATGCATGTGCATACATGTGCACACGTGTGTATGCACACACCCACCTGGCCCAGAAGTCAGAGCCTCCCGGGAAGGCAATAGGATCTGCAGCTGAGCAGCAGCCTGCAGCCACCTCCTTCCCTGCCCCAGCACCCACCCTATTGGAAACGCAGAAGAAAGGGAATGTGACTACGCAGTTGAGCCTGGGCAGGTTGTTCCATTTCACAGCCACCACTGCACATGAACAGAAGGTGGCTACTGTGTGAGAACTGGCCACTATGTTGCAGGGAGGGTTGGGTTAGACAGATCAGGAACGGCCTGTGTGCTTGACAGAGCATGTGGAGGTCATCCTGGATCTGTTCACACGCTCCTAGAAGAGTTTTAAGGCATCACTGAGCTTGTTTTTAGAAATACATGTGTTTGGCAGTATGGAGGAAGGAATGGAGGAGCAGGAGCTCGTGTAGGGAGAGACCTGATGCTTAATGTGATGGTCAAGGTGAGACATTCAAAGGGCTGAATGCGGCTCCGACAGCGGAGATGGACTGGCTGGGCTGCCAGGTCCTCTTTACAGATGAGCGGCCTTGGGCAAGTTACTGACACTCCCTCCGCCTCTGCCACCTTGTTAAAAATGGGGAAAATGATAATATTTACACCTGAAGGTTACTGTGAACATTAAAGGAGATGATCCCTGCAAAGCTTTTGGCAAGCGGCATTAGACAATTGCTACCCATTTTTGTTTGAACAGACATCAAGCTCCATACCTTTTGTCTTAGTTGCAATCCTCCTTTCTTCCTCTCACTAAAAGCCAGAGCGTTTGAGACTCTCGGCTCTTCCATCCCAACTAAATCAACACTCAGAGAACAGCCTTGCTGGTGGAGAAGAGAAAGCCAAAGTGAGAACTTGAAGTACTGGGGAGAGAGATCTGCCACTGCTTCAAAATATCCCGCCATCACCTGTCATCTGTAGGACGCTGAGGGATCCTAAGATGGCTTCCGTATTATTAAATGCATAGATTTTAATGTTTTGTATTTTAATTTGTTCACATTCATCTTCTATTAAACATCGTATTGAATGAATATCAGTTCCCTAAGTAGCTCATATGATGACAATTCACCAAGGTTTCCAGAAAGCAAAAAATCTAATTTTGGAAGTATACATTATTAAAAATATGTAAGTATTATTAGAACCTATTTATGTGAAATTTGCCATAGCTTATCTTTTCCTTGGTTTGTTAAATGTTTGGGTATTTTGAAAGCCATCATATTTTCTGCCCACTAAATTATTTTGTATGTCATAGTTCTAGACATTTTGGGTGCCAGCACAAAAACACTGAAAGTGAATATGAGTATTTTTTTTTCAAATGCGATAAATAAGGAGTTGTGCTGCCAATCAGAACACCTGGCTTCTGGTCACACCAAGATGGGACACTGGCAAGTCACATAACCCACCTGGAATTTGCATAGATTTTTTCTGAGATCCTTTTCATCTGTGTATTGCACAACTGAGTCAATTCTCAATGTGTACAATGTCAAGGAAAGAGAAGGTGTGTTCAGCCCATGCAACCTGTAAGCAGGGACACCGGAGCCATTGCCCAGGTCTCTGTCTTATTAGGGAAGACAAGTTACTTATTCTGTGTAGACCTCAGCTTTCCATAAAAAAGAATGAGCATGACAGTTGTGCACACTTCATAGAGCTGTTGTGCTAGTAAATGCTGACTAATAAACGCTTACTGATGTTATTATTTTTCCTTCCCATCTAAGGAAAGATTAATTTTAGTGGTACCATTCACTCTTAAGAAGACTGAGTTTATGCTACCTGTAGAGAGCAAAAAAGGAGAAAAATGAAGATAACAGTTTTGAGACACCCTGTAGTTTACAAAGATGCCTATACTAGTCTATAGCTTAGTCACAGGAGGAAAATGATTTGGTTATAATTGGCAAGTATTTTTCCATTTCTTATGTGATCTTTAGTTGGCTGCATATTCCAAGATATGAGGTAAAATCCTAATTGTCTAGTAAAATTGTATAGTAAACTGTACTAACCTTCCTTAAATGAAGCGTTAGCATTTTCTCTGTTAGTCTTCCCGTCTTCCTAATTTAGCTCATTCTTTTTGGAAAAATTTCCTAGGTTCTGCATAGCCCTCCAGAACAACAACAACAAAAAACTTTATGTTAGGAAGATCCAGCATAGGTTTACAAGGGCTATAGGAAGCTCTTAAACCACAAAGCAAGTCCTCCAACAGCCCCAGCTGTGGGAAATTCCACCACTGAGAATGCAGTGAAGTGTGCTAGCGCATCTGAGTGTGGGCCAGTCTCTCCAAACACGCAGACGTTGCGGCGGCGGTCTCAGCCCTCCCGTGGATCCCTCTAGTCTCAGGTCCCTGAGAGTGCCAGTATTTTCAGGAATAGCAGAGGAAGGAGCGATATGAAAAGTCAATCTCCTGAGCAGCACAGACCCCAAAATGACACAGTAGGGGGAAATTCCAGAAAGCAGGGGAGTTAGTTTGTGCAGGAGGGGGGCTGTCAGTATTTGAAGGACAGGGTTGGAGACAGTCCTTCAAATGCTTGGGTTTGGTTGAATAATGTCCCCCACATTCACACTCACCTAGAACCTGTGAATATGACTTTTTTGGAGATAATCTTTGCAAGTGTAATAAAATTAAAATGCAATCACATTGGATTCCAGTGGGCCCTACTCCAATGTGAATGATGGCCTTACAAGGAGAGACACAAGTGTGGAGACATGGGGTGCTTGCCATGGAAAGATGAAAAGGGAGGACACCAAATTCAAATTTTGAGCACTCAGTCTCAATGCTGGCATTGACTATTTCTAAACATTATGAATTTCCACAGGATCAGCATTAATTCTACCTATTCCAAACATTACAATTTGTGGAATATATTTTTCCTTTATTGATGAGATATATTAGGATAATAATGTGGTGTATTTTTCACATACACTATATTTTTAAGGATAATATTATTTAGCAGATAAAAAAAGATATGAAAACAGAAAATGCCCAAATAAATCACCCAGTTTTTGAAAAATAAATCATCACTCAACTTGTTTTCCATGTTGCAGCCATATCCCTTAGCTACGCTTTCTCTATAGCAATCTTGATAGGCATGTAAGGAATGAAAAAAAGTTATTTTGATTCTCCTGTCCCCGTGGTGATTCATGTTTCTTTGTAAACTGAAATGTTGAGAGTCAAATAGATTGTATCAGAAAGAACAAAGTGGTTAAAGAAACAGAGGAGATAGAAAGATCTTGAAAGGTCTGAGGGACTGTTTGTAATGGATGCTATAGAGAGAACACTGCGTTTCTTTAGAAACATTTCTTTCCTAACACAAAAGAAATAAGAAAAACAGTTTTCAGTGGCCTGCATGACAAGATATAATGTCCCATCATGTCTATTAAGATCTCAGTGGTAATATGGGAGCATTGGCATTTAATAGAAACAGATTCTAGGTCAGGTGGTTTTTTAAAAATAGTTCTTTCCTTGCTTGGAAAGGAATGTGAGTTAGAGAGTAATCCATCAATCTTTTAGAGTGGTTTTAAACTTCTACCAGCCTGGAAAATTTTCCCCATACTTACCAGAAGTAAGACAATGATGTATCTGATGGCATGAGTTTTAGTCATGAGTTTTATTTGGAAATGCTTTTCAAAGCTTTACTTGCCCTGTCTCAATTCTTTAAAATACGGCTCATTTTATTGCATCTTGTTCTGAAGCGTATATCAATTTGTGTGTCTTGAATATGTGCGATTTTACTACAATTGACACAGATCTTTCTCTCTCTTATTTACAGCGTGAAGAACACCATGCAGGAGTCTGTTCCTCCTTCCAAGCTTCCAGCATGGCCTAAGCCCAAGGCTGGTGGAAGTGTGAGAATCCAGGGCTTGGAGAAGAGCTGTCAGATTGCCATTCAGATGAGCTGCTGCTTTGACAGACAGCAAAGGTGTGAGTCAATGAAATCTCAAGACATTCAAATACTTTATTCTACCTTTATTTTAGCTTCTTAATTGCTCCAAGGGCCAGAATGCCAAAGGTAAAACTAAGTTAATAATAATGGTAGTAGTTAAAATAGATTGAGTTATTTTTTTTCTGACCTTAATTTTTAATAAATGTGAAATGAAGTTAATCACCTAGGCACTGTACTAACCACTTTATATACATAATCTCATTCACTCCTCAATAACTCCAATATCTAGGGACATTATTATTCCCATTTTGCAAGAAAGGAAACATAAGCTTAGAGAGTTTATATAAATTGTCCACAGTCACGTAGCTAGTAAACTGTGGATCCAGGAATAAAATCCACGCAGTTCATCTCTAGAGCAGAGAGTTATTTTTTAATAATTAAACTTGGAGTGGTAGGAACTTTCCTGGACCTTGTACTGTTCTGCTTTCCCTAATATGTGTGGAGGAGGAAGGGCTGAGCAACCAAACAGAAGGTGCCCAGGTGAGACGTATTGAACAACGCTTCTTGCAATCAGCCCTCCAGTGCTGACCCGCTTGCCTGTCAGCCCCTCATCTTAGCCGTGACCTTCCTGAAACTTCCCACTGCCCCATCATGGAAGGAAGAGAATAGAGATTTTTCCAGCTGTGAGTGAGTTGAAGGGTTATGTTTACCAGGCTCCTGGATTTGTGTTTCCTCATTGACCAATGGGCAAAGAGGCTCTGAAAGACAGGTCAGCCTTGAAGTTGAGTTAGGTTTTCTTTGCCTTCTTCTTTTTTGGTATTCCCCTTTCTGGGGTGCAGAGGCATACGGAAATGTCTACTAGCTGGTAAATGAAAGAGAATAACATGCAAATGGAAGAGGGGAGAAGCGTGGCTAGCCCCGTTGGAAGCATCATCTTGGCGCTGGCTAAACCCTGGCTTTCCAGAAGGCACACTGCCCTATGTGCTCCTCTCTGCTGTCTGCAAGTCTTGCATTTCTCTTTGAACACTGCCCCTCAATAAAGTGAGTCTTGGTGTGAAAACAGTGTTTGCCTCTCCCTCTCTGCTTTATTGAAAATTTAAAAGAACTTTACTCCCCAACACAACTTCTCAGTTGGCAAATGCGGCGAAGTATATTTTCATCATTTACTCCCTTTGGATTTTATCTATCTATCAAATTTACTCTGTGAATAAGCTAGGGAAAACCTGTGCCTCATTGTTATTTCTGTATGGTGCTTAGAAGACAGATCATACCTCACGTATGAAAATAATAAGGGCACACACATGAGGAGATCATGAAGACACACTGCCAAGGCTAATGCCGAGAGGAATTCTGCGAAAGAAACTCAGTTCTTTGCCCTTTCTTGTTTCTTGCATGTATAAGGTGGGTGCTTGGGCTACCGATACGAGGAGGCACAGGGTTCTTTAGGATGACTGAATTTAGCTGCTCACATCCACCTGACTTTCTGGTTTGACTGAGGGTAAAGGAGACAGCACTGCTTTGGTTCCTGTGTTTTCCCAGTTCTTCCTTGCAGACAGAGCACTGAAGTTCTGCCTTGGATTTAATGTGATGGGATGATTTCTCCCAGCCCACCCTCATTGTATGGTGAAAAAACAAGGGTTATCAGTACTTTCAGACAACCTCCCCCATGACCATCATATGCTGAAATGTTTCAGAGCCTAAGGAGTTAGCTGATGTTTGTTGGCTCATTGAAAACACAAACTAGATATGCTATGTGTAAGTCAACCTGAAGGGCCTTCCAGAAGGGCAGATCTCCAGTGATATTAAACAGACTGTGCTAGTCCTGCATGTCATCACCGCCCAGCCTCATCCAGATGTAAACTGTCACTAGGAGTGGCAATTAGCTACACTTCAAGTTCTCTATTTCTAGATGTCTAGATGGCTTATTAAGCAGTTTTCTCCCCCAACTTAAACGTCTTGTATATGCAACACATTGGCAGGAATTTATCTGTGGTATCTTTATTTCCTCTTTTATTTGCCATCTTCCAAAAGGAATTTAAGCCAACCTACAAAAATATAAACAATGCAACAAAGTGACAGAAAAGAAGTGGGTGAGGAAATTCTAGGGAAGAAAAGCAAGGGTGAGGAAAGTTAGTAAGAGAGCAAACATGAAGTGTGGCTGCCTGCCCGAAGTCTGTGCCTTTCGGGGTTAGCCACAAATATGGCCATGAGCGTGGTGGCCGCCAATCCAAAGAAAGGAATGCCCCCACGTACATGACTCATTGTGCTTTTAAAAAAGAAATCTTTGCTTGTGAGAAGCATAATCATCTCTGCTACAAGGAGTAAGAACTGTTTTTCATGCATGCACAGAAAGAAGACCCTGTGCAGTATGAGCCTCAGTCGCTTCCTAACGTCACACCCACAGCGTGTTCACGGGCCACGTTTCTTAGAACGTTCTTTCTGGCAAGATGGCTTTCCACATCCTCATGAGGAGCATCCGAGCAGGAAAAGCAGATGGACCACTGTGGCCTAACAGCAAGAAGACACGTGTCATAGATGCTGCTATTACCTGCCTAAGGAAATGCACTGAGTCTCACGCTGTGATGAGTGCTGTCTGAAGACAGAACATCAACATGTCATTCAGTTAAAGCAATTCTACAGGGGCAGGAAAAGGTCTGGGTATGTGAGTCCCTGCTGGTCCAGTTAATCCAGAAGTAGATTTTAAAGTACCAAAAAGTTTGGATGGCATGTCTTTCAAACAAGGCCTTTGGTGAGCCCATAGCAACAACAAGTTTGAAGTTTTGCTTCTTGGGCAATACCTAGTATGTGATTACTCTGTGTGGCTGATAAGGGCGCAGACACTTGCTTTACTAGTCAGCCTCACTGGGAGGAGAATTAAGATGCTCTTAAAGCAGTCCAGGAGCCTGATGAGAACATGTGCACGGCAAGATGACTCTACATCCCCTTGAGGAGCTTCTGAGCAAGTAGACCAGATGGACCACCTTGGCCTATGGAGAGAAGACACTTATGTTATCGATGCTGATACTACCCACCTGAGGAAGTGCACGGAGTTTCATCCTGCTCGAATAGCATCATGAAGGGGCAAAGATTTATTGCTCCTCTGGAGATGGATCACTACAAGAAGGATTCAGCACTGATTCTAGAATGGAGTTGCTCAAAGACATTCTGCTTTATTTACCTAGCGCTGCATGTGTGCATGCCTTTGAATTTGGTGACACTTTTCAGTCTTTACTGAGGGTTTCTTGAACATCTTACCAGCATCAACTAGGAAGTAGACCTGTTATTAAGTGACAAGTCTGCACCAACAATGATGAGGTAAAAAGACTGCAGCTGAGGTGAGCATGAGGTGAGCATACACGGGAAGACCTTTCCTGGAGAGATAGTCACAGGCCACCCAATGTACGCAGCCTCAGGACCAGGGATACAGAGGGGCTGGACCCATCAGGGCCAAACAACCTTTATATAAATTTATCACATAGCAAATGAGACAAGGAGAGCCAGTTAAAAGGCACTGTGGTTTCTTAGGGATGATTTGAAACTGGAAATCAAAGGCCTTCCAGCCCCCATGGGCTGGTAGATGTGGTCATTTCAGCCACAAACATAGAGGTGTTACACACACATGTGCACACACACACACACATTAGTAATGGGATGCACTGAAAAAATGCTCAGAGCCAGGAGACAAGATTCCACTCTTCACTTCACCATGATCCCATCATGCAATTTTAAATAAATGTATTAACATCTTTGTGTTTTAGATGCCTCGTCCTGAAAATAAGCAACTTGGAGTTAGGCAATTTCTGAGAAATCTTAGAACTCAATGAGCCTTTGTGGATGGACACAAAATCTTTCACTTAAGGTGATATTTTTTTCCTAAAATAAGAAGTCAAAACCAGGAAATATTTCACCTGATAGCAAACACAACTGGTATAGTCATATCTCAAAGGGTAGTTATTTACAAGACAAATAGGTAATATCTGATGACAGTTTTATAACTTAATGTTGTTACATACAGCAAAAAATAAAGTGTGTTTTTGCCTTTTTAAAATCGTTTAAAAAATTCACGTGATACTTATTAATAAGTTCCAAAGTATCTTACTGTAGTGAACCTATCTTACTATGCTATCTCATTGAAGGAGTAGGAAAATATCACCAATTTACTGCAATAAGGTAATTACTGTAATAAGATAAATGTTAACTTTTTAATGAAAACCACTGTCCTTGAGTAATTGCTCTTCCGAGGACTGCTCCGTATATGATTTCTTTGCAATTATTAAGATTAATTCACTTTTTTACTAGGAATTGACCAAAATACCAAGCCAAATGATTATTTTTATACGCACATTTTCAAGTGTCCTAGAACTGAAGGAGAGAGAGAGAAATGGATTTAAGTCTTCTTTCCAAATCTGTTTTATTAAGTCATAAGCTGTCAAGTTTCTAGGTTCAGTTAAATGCAAATAAAAGCAACAAAAGCCTACTAAAAATAGATAAGATTAAAAATAGGAGTGTCCGTCCATTGACCATCAGCCACAGAGCAGCAAAGTGAAGATTTAATTAGAACTTCCCTTGTTCACAAATCCACTGGCTTTTCATAAATGACTCCTTTCATGAGCATCCTAAATGCACAGATGTGTGACAGCACTACACCTTCAGCATGCCTGTGGATTCAGGGTGCCTCCGGGATGCTATTTAAGGAGGATTATAGCTAGATCAGCTTAACATTAATAGCAGCACAGTTAACGAAATAGCAGAATCCAACCAAACCAGGACCTGAGAGCATATGTTTTCCTTCAAGATGCCTCATGTCCACATTTGTTTTGATTATTAGTTTTCTCAGCCTGGTATCACGTATTTTAGTGTCCGAGAAACAAACAAACAAACAAAAAACGCTGGGCTGTCTCCTCAGCGTTTCCTCCTGGCTTCCTGACATCACTTCTGTTTTTAACCAGCAAAGGAGCCTAGGAGAGAAAGGTGCACCTTTCTTGTTTCATCAGCTTTGTGGGCTGAAGCATTGCTTTCTGGAAAGCACCACAGCATTAGTATGAGTTAATTCCCAGTGGGATTTGCTATGGTTCTCACAGACTCCAGCAAACACAAGGCCCAAAGGAACATGCCCGTACAGGCTCTTATCCCAACGCTTCGCCGGCATTGACTCTTCTCCATTTTCAGAGTGACTCAGGAAAATACAAGAGAAGAACTGTTCAGTAACTCTCATCTATCTTGTCTGTTATCTATCCATCATCTTTCCATTGATTGTGCTATTTTAATTGTTCTCATATTTAAAAAGAGCAAGAAGTTCTTTGATGGGTGAGATGGGCAGAGCACTTTAGGTCAGGAGTTTGAGATCAGGCCAATATGGTAAAACCCTACTAAAAATACAAAACTTCGGCATGGTGGCACACGCCTGTAATCCCATCTACTCAGGAGGCTGAGGCACGAAAATTGCTTGAACCCACGAGGTGGAGGTTGCAGTAAGCCAAGATCGTGTCACTGCACTCCAGCCTGGGTGATAGAATGAGTGAGACTCCATCTCAAAATATATAAATAAACTAATTAAATTAAATTTAAATTTAAAAAGCAAGAAGATAAACCTATTCTTTATCTATTGAGTCTGTTCTATTTCCACCACTTTCTGCCAATTAGAATGAAACCATCCAATACCCTGCTAATGTCTTTCTGCATTTTGATTGTCCCATAGCCCCCTCCAGATAGAAGTGGACTTAGAGAGAGTATGGTGTAGGGAACTAAGGTCAATTACCCTGGTATCAGCACGCAAGCTGTGCCGACAGCTCAGTGGAGAGGAGGAGCCCAGTGTGGTGTGGGCAGGAAGGCAGAGGCAGAGCCAGACTGCTCTGCAACATGCTGCTGTCTGATCTGAGCCAAAAACCGGACTCCACTGTGCATCCATTTCCTCATTAATCAAATGGGGAACATAGGGCTCATTTCGTGGGGTTCCTGAGAATGGCACCTGGCTCATTGTAAGCACGATGTAAGTACTAGCTATTGTTATAACAAATTTAAGAAATAGGATAGTTAGCATAAGTGACAGTGAGAATTTTAAAGATGCTCCCAAAGGCGCCAACCTCTGGTTGTTCAACGACACACTGCTGTGAAGGGTGGATCTGCAGAAGATCTGGGTGGGCCTGATCCTTCCCATCAGGTGAGCCCGTTCACAGTGGAGTTTATTCCACTGGAGGTGGAAGTAGAGGCTGAAGGGATTGAAAGCATGAGAAGGAAGCAACACACACAGGTGTCTTTGTGGATGGAGTGGCCCCTGAGTGAAGAAATGTGGCAATCTGCAGCAGCAGAGGGTGGCCTTGGCCAAAAACCACCAAGGAAACAAGACCTCAGTCCCACAGCAACAAGGACCTGGATCCTCCTGCCAACCACATGGATGAGCTTGGAAGCAGTGTCTCCCTCGGAGCCTCCAGATAAGAGGCCAGCCCAGTTGACACCTTTACTTGGGGCTTGTGATACCCTAAGCAGAGAATGCAGATGACTCTACCTGGACTTTCAACCTACAGAATCATGAGCTAATAAGTGGATGTCCTTGTAAGCTGCTAAATTTGAGATTTTTTGTTATGTAGCAACAGATAGTGAGTAGAAATTAGAACTTAACACTTTCCTTGGGCAAAGTAATGAGACCATACTTCTTTTATGATATTTTGTAGGAGCTCTCACAATAGTTGAAGTCATAAATGAGGGTTAAATTATAGAGAAGACGACTTGGAGCGAGTAGGGCACAACAGCTCTTGTGGACAGGATGGCAATCCATGTTACATATCACCAATTGATATGGTTTGGCTGTGTCCCCACCCAAATGTCCTCTTGAATCCCCAGGTGCTGTGGGAGCAAGCTGGTGGGAGATAATTGAATCATGGGAGCAGGTTGTTCCCATGCTGTGAATAACTCTCAGGAGATCTGGTGGTTTTAAAAATGGGAGTTTCCCTGCACAAGCTCTCTTCTCTTGTCTGCTGCCATGAAAAACATGCCTTTCCCCTTCTGCCATGATTGTGAGACCGGCCCAGTCATGTGGAACTGGGGAGGTAAGTCCACTAAAACCACTTTTTCTTCCCAGTCTCAGGTGTGTCTTTATCAGCAGCATGAAAATAGACTAATAAAGTAAATCAGTACCAGTAGAGTGTGATGCTGCTGAAAAGATACCTGAAAATGTGGAAGCATCTTTGGAACTGCATAACTGGCAGAAGTTGGAGCAGTTTGGAGGGCTCCGAAGAAGACAGGAAAATGTGGGAACATTTGGAACTTTCTAGAGACTTGTTGAATGGCTTTGACCAAAATGCTGATAGTAAATGGACAATGAAATCCAGGCTGAGGTGGTCTCAGATGGGGATGAGGAACTTGTTGGGAACTGGAGTAAAGGTGACTCTTCTTATGTTTTAGCAAAGGGACTGGTGGCATTTTGCCCCTGCCCTAAAGATTTGTGGAACTTTGAACTTGAGGGAAATGATTTAGAGTATCTGGCAGAAGAAATTTCTAAGCAGCAAAGTATTCAAGATGTGACTTGGGTGCTGTTAAAGGCATTCAGTTTTATAAGGGAAGCAGAGCATAAAAGTTTGGAAAATTTGCAGCCTGACAATGGACTAGAAAATAAAATCCCATTTTCTGAGGTGAAATCCAAGCTTGCTGCAAAAATTTGCCTAAGTAATGAGGAGCCAAATGTTAATCCCCAAGGCAATGGGGAAAATGTCTCCAGGGCATGTCAGAGGTCTTCACAGCAGCCCCTCCCATCACAGGCCCAGAGGTCTAGGAGAAAAAAGTGGTTTTGTGGGCTGGGCCTAAGGTCCCTGTGCTATGTCTAGCCTAGGAACTTGGTGTCCTCTGTCTTAGCCGCTCCAGCCATGGCTGAAAGGGGACAATGTGGAGCTCAGGCTGTGGCTTCAGAAGGTGCAAGCCTTAAGCCTTGGCAGCTTCCACGTGTTGTTGAGCCTGCAAGTGCACAGAAGTCAAGAATTGAGATTTGGGAACCTCCACCTAGACTTCAGATGTATGGAAACGCCTGGATGCCCAAGCAGAAGTTTGCTGCAGGGGCAGGTCCCTCAGGGAGAACCTCTGCTAGGGCAGTGTGCCTTGGAAAGCTGCCTGCACCCCCCATTGGATGTTTAATGAGTAAAAAATAAACTTTGCTGTATTTTGTGGCTGTTTGTCTTTCCCTCTACCTGCTGTAACCTAGCTTATCCAGCTACTCAATAGGACCACTGTAAAACCAGATCTAAAAATCAAGCAGACTGGAATAAGTAAATTCTAAGATCATGGCATTTAAAAGCCTTGATTTTCTGATTTAGCTAGTTGTACCAACTAATCAGTGACTATAACAGAAACATGAGCATAATTATGTAATATTTAGTATGGATCTATTCTGTGACAAGCACCGTGCTGGACGCTATATATCCATTGCCTCCCTTTGTCCTCCAGGAGCTCTATGACATAGGCACTAGTCTCATCCCTGTTACAGAGAAGAGAAAAGAAAGGCAAGAGGGTTTAATTAATTAATCCAGTATTGCACAGCTAGCAAATAGTAGATCTGGAAAGGCTTTGGCCTTCCAATATAAAACTCTTTCCACTACAAGTTGAGCAAATGGAGCAAATTGCATATAGACTTCTAAATGAATCTGTTCCATAATTTTGTTAAATAGAAGATGATGTTTTCTATCTTTTTTCTGATATTTTTCCTGCTAAAGCCACTTAGTTGCTTGCATTAGCATTGTGTAAGACCTTCAAGGAACTGTCAGGCGTTTTCATAGAGTATTACCTACTATCTCAGGATCTGTGATGATAATGAATTAGAATAAAAGTGTGATAGGTTATAAATGGTCACAAGTTATTTGAAGCTCGCTCCTCTTAATAGAATGTAGAGTCTATTCATCTACCCCGTGATTCTTAGCTGGCCCTGTGACCAGCTTTGACCAACAGAATGTACCAGAAATGACACCAACTGACTCCTGACCTCTGCTTCCAAGAGATCCTGCCACATCTGCTCTTGAAAAGCCTCTTGCACACTGGGTGGAAGCTGCAATGACATCCCATTTGAAAGGAGAGAGGCTCAGTCTCCCAGGCCCACCCTGCTAAGGTTCCACCCGTGTGAGGGCGACCTGGCTCAACCACCCAGCCCCAGCCCTGCCACCAGCTGAATGAAGTCATGAGAACCAGACAGTCAACCCAAGGACACATGAGAAATATGGAATCGCCATTGCTTTAAGTGATCATTTATTTTGTGGTGATTTTTTATGCAGCAATGCTGATAAAACAAAGTTAAACTCTTTTATTAAACCAAACAAAACGCTGGAAAATTCAGATCAGGGAATTCTCCTAGCTTAACTATAGAAAACAGACCTGGTGACTTTAAAGAGCCTTTTTCCCTCACTTAAAAAAAAAAAAATCCATTTGCTAAATCTAATTATGTCATCATTGATTTTAGAAATAAGAGGTAATTTTTCCATCAGCTGGTCAAAACTCAATTTCATTTATCACTGGAAGATAAAAAGGAGTCTATTCTCTTCCTCGACTCTATTTTGTTCATTTTCTGAATAGTTGAATAGCATTACATGCAAAGTATCTATTGGGAAATAATTCTATACTTTATGTTCGAGCCTGTGAGACCTCACATGCTCAGGCAGGTCGCACAGGGTCAATTATCGGTCATTTCTGAGAACTGTCTTCTTATGTGCTGCTGGAAGTGTCACGGGAGATTTACTATTGTCATATCCAGCCAATAACCTGGCATGGAGGAGCTCTGTCTTTTGGAAAGGATATAAAAGTAAAGAACGGAGCACTCAGGGACATGAAAGAGCTCATGGCATTTTGAGTTGATCCTAACATCCTGGATAAATTCCAGTCACAGTAATGGCATTCACTTATGCTTTTGTTATAAGCAATTAAGGCATCCACTGTTTTGCTCTGTCTCATTCTCTTCTAACTAATCTCCTCTGCGTCTGGTCAACTGATCCCTATATTGCTGAGTGACCAGATGCTGCTTAGACCAGGGGTCCACAAGCTTTGTTCTGTAAAGGGCAGAGTAAATATTTCAGGTTTTGCAGACCAAATGGCAAAGTTGTAGACATTATCCTGGTATTTACATAACAAAAGAAAAAATTTCCACAGATTTTTGATGGAATTAAAAATACAAGAACAAGGATTGCGTACAGTGTTTTAGCTCTACTGCTCATGAAAAAACTGCCCTTCTTTTGCAGCATAACATTCGTTTAGTTGAAGTTCAAAGTTAGTGTTTTTAATCATCAAATCAATTGCAAATGTTCATCTGTAAAGCCATTCTTAGCTGGAAAACAGTCAGGGGGTTTGATTTGCCCTCCAGCTTTTACTTTGCCCAGTTTAGGAGATAGTTCTGTCTGTACCTCAGTGGCAAATAGGCCTCCTCCCTTGCCACATGGGGGCCACGAGTGCAGGGTCCAGTGGGATCGTGAGGTAGAGCTGGATCTTGGGAGGGAAGATGTGCTGTCTGGAGGCCAGGGGCTGCCATGGGAAATGCCATTTATTTATACACTAAGTCTATGCATTGCTTTGCCTCAGTGTGTGGAGTTTCCTTTTATGAAAGTTCTCTAGCTGGGAGGGGCTTGGAAGGAAGAGGCCATTTCTCATGAGACACTTATCCTCACTCCAGGGTGAGCTGTACCCATTGCTCATCCTGCTGAGTGAGGGGCTGACCACCCAGCTTGAGAGAGGTGGGGCTCAGGTGGAGTCCCCACTCTCCGTGCTGGCACCCACTGCTCTCTCTTGCCCTTTGATAGCCTTGCCAGGTTTACTTTGAGCTTTTTCAGTTTGTTAGCCCTTTGTTGGTAGAAAGCCTTGGGAAGATTGTCTTAAAAACAAACAATTTTAGAAAGTCACCCTTAATTAGAATGGATTGCTAAAATTCTGAATATTTTAGATTGATATTTCGGTCTGCTCGAAACTCACTTAAATTATTTTATAGTTAAATACATGTAGACTGTATTGCAATTTGATCCAGGTTAACTTAATCGTCTCGAAACTGGTGCTTTGAACATTCAATCAGGACAAAATTTATATTAGGCTGACCTATGAAAAGAAGAAATGATTTATCTCCGGAAATTACAAATTCATTCTCACCAAATATAACCAGACACAGTGTAGCCAACCTAGACAACCAGTTGATGTGCATTTTTCTAGGAGTGAGTATTAGGACTCTGTGATCTTCAAACATTTCAGTCCCATGATTCAATGAATCTGAGGCAAAATCACATGAATTTGAGTATGACATGACAACAAATTGCATCTCCCTTCTGACCCAGCCAGTTAAAAATGCAGTTCTGTGTCTGTGCAGAGGCTGGTGTAAACAAATCCACTGTACTGTCAGTCATGTAAAAGTATAGCACATATAATTATGAACAGTTAATAACACAGGTACGCCTTAGCGGTACTGTGGGCTTGGTATACCACCACAATAAAGCAAATATCACAAATTTTAAAATTTCACAGTGCATCTAAAAGTTAGATTTAAACTATACTATAGTCTATTAAGTGTGCAATAGCATTATGTCTAAAAAAATGTACACACCAGCTGGGCACAGTGGCTCACGCCTGCAGTCCCAACACTTTGGGGGACCAAGGTGGGTGGATCACAAGGTCAAGAGATTGAGACCAGCCTGACCAACATGGTGAAACCCCATGTCCACTAAAAATACAAAAATTAGCTGGGAGTGGTGGTGGGTACCTGTAATCCCAGCTACTCAGGAAGCTGAGGCAGAAGAATGGCTTGAATCTGGGAAGTGGAGGTTGCAATGAGCTGAGGTCATGCCACTGCATTACAGCCTGGTAACAGAGCAAGACTCCATCTCAAATATATATGTGTGTGTGTGTGTGTGTGTGTGTGTGTGTGTGTGTGTGTGTAAACCTTAATTTAAAATGTTCTCTTGCTAAAAATTGCTAGCAATCATCTGACCTTTTAGCAAGTCATAATCTTTCTGCTGGTAAAGGGTCTTGCCTCAACATCGATGGCTGCTGACTGATCAGAATAGTGGTTGTTGAAGGTCAGGGTGGCTGCAGCAGTGTCTTAAATAAGACAACAGTTAAGTTTGCCACATCAATCAACTCTTCCTTTCACGAGAGATTTCTCTGTGGCATGCACTGCTGTTGGATAGCATTTTACCCACAGTAGAACTTCTTTCAAAACTGGAGTCAATCCTTTCAAATCCTGTGGCTGCTTTGTCATCTAAGTTTATGTCCTATTATAAATCCTTCATTGTCATTTCAAAAATGCTCACAGCATTATCCTAAGGAGTAGATTCCATCTCAAGAAACCACTTTCCTTGCTCATCTATAAGAAACAACTCCAGGTTTTATCAAGAGACTGCAGCAATTCAGCCCCATCTTCAGGCTCCACTTCTAGTTCCGGTTCTCCACCATATCTGCAGTGACTTCCTTTGTTGAAGTCTTCAATGTCTCGAAGTCATTTGTGAGAGGTGGAATCAACTTCTTCCAAACTTCTGTTAATGTTGATATTTTAACCTCCTTCTATAAATCATCAATGTTCTTAATGATGTCTAGAATGGTGAATTCTTTCCAGAAGATTTTCTATTTACTTTGCCCAGATCCATCAGAAGAATCACTCTCTGTAGTAGCCTTACAAAATGCGTTTCTTAAATAGTAAGACATGAAAGGCAAAATGACTCCTTGAGGTACGGGTTGGAGTCTGCATGTTGTGCCAGGAGGCATGAAAACAACATTCATCTTGTACATCTCCATCAGAGCTCTTGGGTGACTAGGTGCATTGTCGATGAGCAGGAATATTTTGAAAGGATTTGTTTTCTGAGCAGTACATCTCAACAATGGGCTTACAATATTCACTATCCTGTACTGTAAACAGATGTCTTGTCATCCAGGCTTTGTTAACCCATTTCTAGAGCGCAGGAAGATAGATTCAGTATCATTCTGAAGGGTCCTAGCATTTTCAAAATAGATGAGCATTGGCTTCAACTTCAGGTTACCAGCTGCATTATCTCCTACTAAAAGAGTCAGCTGGCTGGGTACAGCGGCTCACACCTATAATCCCAGCACTTTGGGAGGTCGAGGCAGGTGGATCACGAGGTCAAGAGATTGAGACCATCCTGGCCAACATGGTGAAACCCTGTCTCTACTAAAAATACAAAAAAATTAGCTGGGCTTGGTGGCATGCGCCTGTAGTCCCAGCTACTCACGAGGCTGAGGCAGGAGAGTTGCTTGAATCCAGGAGGCAGAGGTTGCAGTGAGCCGAGATTGCACCACTGCACTCCAGCCTGATGCCTGGCAATAGACCAAGACTCTGTATAAATAAAAAAAAAAAAAAAAAAAAAAAAAAAAAAAAGTCAGCCTGTCTTTTGAAGTTTGAAGTGGACACTGACTTCTCCTCTCTGGCTATAAAAGTCCTACATGGCATCTCCTTTCAATATATAGCTATTTTGTCTACGCTGAAAAAGCTATTGTTTAGTGCAGGGATCTTTACCAGCGTTTTTTGTGAGATCTTCTAGAGAACTTGCTGCAGCTTCTCCATCAGCACTTACTGCTTCACCTTGCGTTTTTATGTTATGGAGGTGACTTTTCTCCTCCAACCTCATGAACCAACCTCTGCTGGTTTCCAGCTTTTCTTCTGTAGCTTCCTCACCTTTCTCAGCCTTCACAGAATTGAAGAGAGTTAGGGCCTTGCTCTGGATTAGGCTTTGGCTTAAGAGAATGTTGTGACTGGTTTGATCTTCTATCCAGATCACTCAGATTTCATCCATATTTGTAATAAGGCTATTTTGCTTTCTTATCACTCATGTATTCACTGGAGCAGTACTTTTAATTTCCTTTAAGAACTTTTTTTCTTTTTTCAAAGAGAGTCTTGCTCTGTTGCCCCGGCTGGAGTGCAAAGGCGTGATCTCAGCTCATTGCAACCTCCGCCTTCCGAGTTCAAACAATTCTCCTGCCTCAGACTTCTGAGTAGCTGAGACTACAAGAACTTTTGATTTGTATGCATCAGAGGCCCGGCTTTTAGCCTGTCTCAGCTTTCCACATGCTTTCCTCACCAAGCGTCACCATTCCTAGCTTTTATTTTAAAGTGAGAGTTGTGCAACCCTTCCTCTTATTTGAATGCTTGGAGGCCATTATAGAGTCATTCATTGGCCTAAACTTAATACTGTTGCATCTTGGGGAACAGGGAGGTCCAAGCAGAGGGTGGGCCAGTGGGCGGAGCAGTCAGAACACATGCAACACTTATCCATTAAGTTCACTTTCTTACATGGGTCCTGTTCGTGATACTCCAAGACCATTGTAATAGTGACATCAAAGATCACTGAACACAGGTCACCACAACAGATATAATAATGATTGAAATGTCTGAAATATTTTCAGAATTACCAGATATGGCACAGAGGCGTGAAGTAAGCGTGTGCTGTTGAAAAAATGAACCAAGGCCGGGCATGGTGGCTCACGCCTGTAATCCCAGCACTTTGGGAGGCCGAGGCG
Source organism: Cacajao melanocephalus (assembly GCA_963573385.1). NCBI lineage: Eukaryota > Metazoa > Chordata > Mammalia > Primates > Pitheciidae > Cacajao > Cacajao melanocephalus. The sequence goes on along the minus strand of CAUYLG010037991.1, from coordinate 10,239 downwards.
GGTGGATCATGAGGTCAAGAGATCGAGACCATCCTGGCCAACATGGTGAAACCCCATCTCTACTAAAAATACAAAAAAATTAGCTGGGCGTGGTGGCACACACCTGTAGTCCCAGCTACTCGGGAGGCTGAGGCAGGAGAATTGCTTGAATGCGGGAGGCAGAGGTTGCAGTGAGCCGAGGTTGCACCACTGCACTCCAGCCTGGTGCCTGGTGACAGAGCGAGACTCTGTATCAAAAAAAAAAAAAAAAAAAAAATGAAACCAATAGACTTGCTCCATGCAGGATTGACACAAAACTCCAATTTGTAAAAAACACAGTATCCGTGAAGCACAATAAAATGAGGTATGCTTATACTTCACAACAATAGTAAACTACTACGTTATTGGTTTACATGTTTAATATACTATACTTTTTAATCGTTATTTTTTTTATAAGCTGACTTGAAACAGTTTCAGGCGAGTCTTTCAGGAGATTTTCTATAAGAAGGCATTGTTATCACAGGAGATGGCAGCTCCTGGCCTGTTACTGGCCCAAAACACCTTCCTGTGGAACAAGAATTAGAAGTGGAAGAGCACATTATTGACCATCGTGATCCCGTGCAGGCCCAGGTTAATATGGATTTTGTGTTTTAAGTGTTATTATAAAGGACTCAAAAAGTTAAAAAGCTAAAAAAAAAAAAAAAAAAAAAGACTGTATATTAAAAATGTTACAGCAAGCTAAAAGTAATTTATTATTGAAGAAAATGTTTTTATAAATGATTATAGCCTAAGTGTACAGTGTTTATAAAGTCTGCAGTAGTGTAGAGTAATGTCCTAGGCCTTCACATTCACCCACCACTCTGTCACTGACTCGCCCAGAGACACCGCTAGTCCTGCAAGCTCCATTCATGGTAAGTATTCTATACAGGTGTACTTTTTTAAAAAAAATCTTGTATACCATATTTTTATTGTACCTTTTCTGTTTAGATATATTTAGATACACAAATACTTGCCATTGTGTTACAGTTCCCCCAGTATTCAGTAGAGTAACATGCTATACATGTTTGTAGCCTAGGAGCAATAGGCTATACTGTATAGCCTGGGTGTAGAGTAGGCTGTGTTGTCTAAGCCTATATAAATGCACTCTAGGGTGTTTACACAACAGAATCACCTAACAGTACATTTCTCAGAATATAATGCTATTACTAAGCCATCTGTGATTCTGTGTATTTACAAAGGAGACAAGAGAATGGGTACAAACTTGTTTCTAATACTAGAAAACACAGTGCCACACATTCGTAACATAGTCTCCGGATGAATTCTAAATCTCTGTAATGAATATTACATATGCATGTGTGTAGCTATTATTTGCATTTGATAACATACAAGAACCTTGCTCATAGCATGAAGTTACTAGCTACAAAATATATTTTATCAACTTGACAGAGTTTAAAGTGTTACCACACTATAGTCTAATAACTAGATAAATGCTACTCTGAGACCTACCTTGTAGAAGCATAGGAATTTGCCACTGTTTTCAGCAGCACTCACGGCATGGGATAGAATTCAGAGCATCCAATGGGAATTCCTTATTTGTGTAAAATATTGTTTTAGCACAGGTACCTGCTATCCCTGGGTTTAAAACACCAGAAGCCCTCCAGCTGCACAATGTTTGACTTAAAAGCCAGGTGCATTAAAAGTCAGATTCTGTCGGTCCTTATGTCTTGAAGCACAAAAGAACTCAGGAGAGAGCTGCCCTGAACCATACCTGTGCCTGCAGGCAGAAGACTGCCGGTGACTGCCTCCGGGAGCTCGCCTGAGGAAGTTGCTGGAAGTCAATGCAAATGAGAACTGCTTCCTGGGAGCAGAAAGGAGCATTCAGGATCCTCAAGGGCAGAGATGCATTTGTGGACAACATCTGCACGGGGTCAGACCTACATCATTCCGAGACACTTCAATCCATTGACTAGTTAACTTGCATTTTCAACCTGTGCACCACCATTAGAAGAAAATAGAAAAAAACCCAGCTGCCAATACATCCATGTTAGTTTAAAACAATACTTAAAAATTTGGGGGTTTGACTTCTCTAAGGAAAAGGATAGTTCAATAATAGATCCTAGATTGATGCTGTTCTTTTTCAAAAAACAAACGAACAAGAAAAAAACAGAAGCACAATTTACAGTGGAAGATTCACTTTTTTAGTGTATAAATTTATGAGTGTTAACAAATGCATAGACCTATATCCACTACCACAATCAGGGCACTATAGAACATTTCTCTACTCTCACCTGGGGAGTCACAGCTCCTCCCACTCTCAGCCCCAACATCCAGGGATCTGTTTTCTGTCCTTATTGTTTTGCGTTTTCCAGAATGTTGTATAAATACAGTCCTCCAGCAGGTAGGCTTTTGAGACTGGCTTTTTTCACTTAGCCCGCGATTCACTTGAGATCCATCCATGTTGCATGTGCTGTGATGTCCTCTTTTTCATAGCTGAGTGGTATTCCTTCATATGGTTATACCACAGTTTGTTTGTCCATGCACCAGCTGAAAGGCATTTGGGTTGTTTCTTGCTGGGTGCAATTATGAATACAGCAACTATAAACATTTGAGTAGAGCCATTTTGTGAGAACATACATTTTCATGTCTCTTGGGTAAATATCACGGAAGGGATTGCTGGATCATGTGTGGTAAAGGCATGTTTAACTTTTTGAGAAATGATGCAGCTTACTTTGCAGCCAATGTGGACTGAAGATATATTGCCTTCCCATTAAGAGGAAAGAATAAACATTCTTTCTGTTAGGAAATTCCTCTTCACAGAAACAGTGAATGGAAACAATGCATGGAAAATTAGATCAGAAGAATTGTAAAATGGGCTTGGTCCAATCTCTGGATTTTTCAGAGTGAGGAAACTGAAGCCCAGAGAAGCAGAGCACATCCAAGTTCATGCAGGAGCAAGTGATGTATTTGGTTTGGGGGTAGGGGCTCCTCCCCCAGGCTCCACCCCTCTCTGCCTTCCACCGGCTGCCGGCTCTGTGTGGCATCTCCTGTGAATTACAGAGCTTGCAGGAAAATCTATTTAAGGAAAACACGTCCTACATTTAAAGGAATAAGTAGGGTGTAGGAGTGGAAGTATCCAGGTAAATTATTTACATTAATCAAATTCAATGAGGAATGACTCAGACCCCATTTCCTTTGTCCCAGTTACATACATCTCCAACCTACTGTATGCCAGACCACCTCTCCTTCTGGAGAGCAGCTAATATGAGCATTAATACATGTGTGTTTGCCTTAATCATTATTAAATTCCTACGTATAAAAATACAACATTTGTGGCAAACAAAGCTCACTGTAGTAGCCCACAAAGTAGGCTCCATGGCACAGCAAGACATGATCTTAATTTTGTTCCAAGTCCATTCATTTGATTCAAGTCTGTCTTCTTAGATAAATGCATAGTTAGTGCAGAGAAATTTTCTAATAAACATCTGAGGTTAAAATACTATCTCCGACAGCAAAATTATAATTTGTAGTCTCAACATGCATTCAATTATGATCACTCAGAGAAAGGAAAAAATAAGGAGAAGAAAAAAACACAAAAACCACATATGCCAAGAAAAAGTAAGGTCTTTGAAAGTAATTCAAATCTTAATCCAATAATCTATTTTTAATTACACACATTATGATCGTTTACAGGATGATCATTTCAGAGTCTTAAATATCCAATACTTTGTCTTAAAGCTGTGGGGGTAATTGCTTTATAGCTGGGTAAGAATATGTCATCTATGTCTGGTCTAGACGCAGCAAGAGTATTTGCAGGCGATAGATATTTAAAGTCTCATGTCTGGATTGGGTTCAATCTGCATGAAGACGTCCTACTAATATTGTTTATTTTGTCTAATACATTCACAAAGTGCCTAAAATATTTTTACCTCTTGTACATTTACTTCTGTCTTCTAGCTCTATAATGTAGTTTTGTGGGGGAGTCTAGGCAAGAGCCAAGGCATTCGCTGCTGCCAACCTTCAAGAAATTCCAAATGTCAAATGCTGTTGAAAGAAATATTTGCTTCTCTGGTTAGAATAAGACCCTAACCCCCAAACAGAACGAAGCCCTCTTGATCCTACCTTCTGCCTTTCATCTTCATCCTTCTTCCTGCTGCAAGCACTGTGCTGGCCTCAGATGTTTTCTAGAATATTCTGCCCTGGCAGTCAGAAGCCAAGGGCTGAAAACGCTTGTTTGCCTGTTGCAGATGAGACAGGTTGGGCCCTCCACAAAGGGTGGAGGCCTGTAATCCTTGCACTGGGGGAGGCCAAGGCAGGCGGATCGCTTGAGGTCAGGAGTTCGAGATCAGCCTGACCAACATGGTGAAACTCCATCTCTACCAAAAAATACAAAAAAGTTAGCTGGGCGTGGTGGCGTGCGCCTGTAATCCCAGCTACTCCAGAGGCTGAGGCTTGAGAATCGCTTGAACTCAGGAGTGGAGGTTGCAGTGAGCCGAGATTGCACCACTGCACTCCAGCCTGGGAGACACGGCGAGACTCTGTCTCAAAAAAAAAAAATGTAAAGGGGCACAGAGAAGAATGGCTCACCGTGAATAGAAGTAGTGAACAATTGACAAGCCTTCCACACTCAGCTAACTTCCTGAGCCAAAAGAGTTTGCTTCATTTCACAAGGCTTCCTAAAGTGTAAAGACTTTGCACCTCTGTCATTTCTGTTACACTTTTCTCTCGAATCCAAATACCCTTTAATTTTCCTGTTTGTATTAGCAATCTGCGAACCTACTTCTTACCCAGACATCAGAAATCATGCATGCCTTCTTCAGGGAAGGCCTGACCCTATCTCCTTCTTTTGGGGACTGGCCTTGCCCTCAATCAGTTCTGTTTCTTAACAGTTCTTGAGCTTTTCAAGCGCAGTGAGATGCATCCTAGAGAGTGCGGACAGTCAGAACCAGCAGGTCCAGTTGGGAGAGGAGGCCACGTGTCCATCCCAGAAGAGGCAGGAGCGTGGTCAGCCTGTGTCCTTTCTCTCAACCTTTGCAGATCCATGTTGCCTCCTCCAGGATGGACACTCAGGGGAGAGGGATCAGCACCAGGTGCTCTGCCAGCAGATCCTCCCCTCTTTGGCATGAAAGGCTTTGGAAGTCACTCTTCCACATGGCAGGTGAGTTTGTCACCTGTTGTTGGTTGCTCAGCCCAGGGCACCTGGGGTACTGTGCTGTGCTGTGGAGTGCCCTGTCCTTTGCAGTTCTGGACTCTCAACTCAAGGGTCGACACAAACAAAACACATCACCCCGAGAAGGCACCCTCTCAGACCCTACTGGTCCTCCTTTCTAAGACACACATGGGATATTTGGGGGGTATTTGGAGGCTGCCACTCTTCATGGAGATGGGTCCTGAGCCTGTATCTTGCAGATGGTGACATCAATGCCAGGTGCCCCAGTGCACACAACAGGGGCATTGCTGCCCTCCCTGTCTCTCCCTACACCCCATTTTCTGTCTTTGGTCCTCCCCTTTATTGGTTTATAAAGACACCCAAAGGCATGCAGAGGGCCTCACACAGATGCCAGTGGAGGTCATGCAGGGTGGCAGTGCCTGCCAGACCCCAGTGCTGGCAGGACAAGGACACCATGCTCCCCATCCCTGAAGTTTAATGTCCCATCACAAAGCCAGGTTCAGGAGGAAACAGCGTTCAGAAGCCCAGGCATGTCTGAGACTACAAGGCAATCCTTATTTCCAGGGGTCTACTGTGAGCAGGGCTCTCTGTACAATTGCACACCCGAGCCCTTAGAAGTGCCTGGTGACACAACTCAGAATAGGCAACAACCAAGTGTTCTTTATGGACATTAAGCCAAGAATAAGTGCTTCCAAACTCTGGCAAATATGACATTGTGATACCCGTTGCCTTGCATCTGATAATTCAAGATCACAATGCACTACTTCCAATGGGAAATAATGGAGCGGAACTCTCAACTGAGAACTTTCTCCTCCATATGGTTCACAAGTTCCCTGGGATGTGCAATCCTACTGGGAGCACCATCTGTATAAACTCCACACAGGCCCATGCGGAGGCAAGCTCTTTATGCTAACTCAGCCGCAGATTTCGTTCTCCTGCGAATACATTCAGAAGAAAGGTGAGATTCCCTTCCACCTTTCCTCCTGGCCGTTCTCTCTACCAAGGTGCAGCTTATGCGGGGTGTCGCTTTTCTGGGTAATGAGCCAAACTTGCAAACCTAAAAAGATGAATTGGAGAATTTCCTACCTCACTGGGGACCCACTGCAAGCAGTTTTCTCTTCAGGCACGGATAAGTTTTACTGGGGGGATAATCAGATTCACCATCACACTAACAGTGAACTTGCCTTATCTTCACCACCAGAGAGTCAAGTCCTAAAGGGCCAAGAGAGGTCTTCCTGGTGTGTGGGTTTCTTCCATTGTCTAGCACAGAAGATGAGTTCAGATTCTTAGTGGCAAGCAAAAGATTAGCATAAGCAGAATGAAATGTGTTGAAAGGAAATTAGGTGGCACAGGGAAGCGTTGGGGAGACTAGAGAAGGAGGCTCAAGGCTATGTTTTAAGAAACACTTCCCCAGATAAGCTGCCTGGCTGGATTAATTAATCATCTCCGTTGCCCCAGCTGGCAGTGCTCCACCAGCAAGCCGCAGCCATGAGCCTGGACGGGTCTCTGTGCAGGTGGCGCAACCTGGAACCCCGTCTCCTGGTGCCCTTTCTGTAGCGTCTCTAGTGCTTGAACTACTGTCTGGCAACAGGGAGTTTGATTGTCGGTGAGTGTGTTACACATCTGAGCCTCAGGGGAAAGGGAGGCTGGGAAAGTCACTATCTAGAACTTTCTGCTTCTAAAGAGGAGATTGTCTTTGCACAACATCACAACTTATGAAATAGGATTCAGGCATTGGACAGAGAAAAGGAATCCCAAATATTCAGCTCACGCAGTATGTTTGTTTTTGCTATTTATGCTTACAAACGGAATAAACCAAGTAGAAGAGAGGAATCAGAAATGAATGTGTCCGTGTCTGGGCTGGTTTTTCAGAGATGTCAATTCATTCATGGTCTCTCTCTAGATGAAATTGTCTTCCTAGTTAACCATTTCAAGAGTTCTAAATACATTGACATACTGTCCAGGCCTCAAGACCCACACCAGGGCTATAACTCCTTATCCTTTGGAAATAGGACAACCTTGGATGTCCTGTTTCCTGCCAGACAGTCTTAAAATTATCACCATACGTGAACTGATAGGTGCTGTGTTATATATTATTTTGGACCTGCAGATTGTACTTTTAACAATATTTAAGACCCTTTAAAAAGTACACTGCAGGAATTATCCTGGGAATGAGCAGGACCATGGAGACAATAGATACAAGGAAGGGAGGTTAATTCATTGTACACTTTCTAGCTACGTGAGTCTATGTGCCTGTGTCTGTGTGCACACCGGAGAAAGGAAACATCATCTTTCTCATCTGGAAGCATTAAGAATCCAACTGTACCAAGACAAGTTACATGGACCTTCTGTTTGCTTGCATGTTCTTTAGCTGGATCCAAACTCCCCAGATAATTTATACAATCATCTGCTCAGCTTTGACTGTATAGACCAACCCTGTACAAATACTGACAGAAGCCTGCCCAACTCTTTCTTGCTAGAGCCGAATTGGCACTAGAGGCAGCAGCATTTTTCTAGTCATAAATGCTACACGATTTTAGAGAATTCCATTTTTAGAACCTTGAGAATTTTATAAATGTATGCCATGTGCACAGAAGTGTTTTGGAGCTTGTGAGAATGATTAAGACATAAACTCTACTCTAGAAAAACTCACTACCTAGTAGAGAATAAAAATAGGGCACATTGTACAGCACTATTCCTGAAGGTTGCATTGAATACTATCTCAGTAGTATCAGAAACATGGCGACAACAATTTTATGACACCCAAGGAAATGTCCTTGGAATTTATTTGTAAATTCTAAAGTGCAAAAGTTCTTATCTAAACATTGAAATAAAGAAGCAGACTATCTTTAATGCATAAAAGAACTAAAAAATACTCTAATGATATCTGAAAAGCAAACAAAAAGGGCATTTATCTGACTCAAGAGCTTTCTATACAATTCTCACCCTTACCTCCATCAAGTATCCAACAGCTATTTCACTTAAGTGAAGTGGTCAGTAACAACAGTATGAGATTAACATAAATCATCATACTCCTCTTAGAGTTTAAAACAATTTATCACTCTTTTTTGTGAAAGCACAAGAACTCTTGTTCTTGCTTTAACTTAAGGGTTTTCCAGTAATATGTTCAACATTACATCATCAAGTGAAATAAAGCAATGGTAAAACTGAAACTGGTCATGTAACCTCAATTACGATTCTGGTATTTGGGTCATCTTGCAACAGGTTCCCGTGCTGAGTGAGAGAGTCGGTGGGGGTCAGGAACAAAAGAATCAAATTCTTTCAAAAGAAAAACAGCAAAGTTCAAGTGGAGAAGTATCCTTGGCTATCTAAAAGTGTTTTATTACTCTGCTTAAAATAAGCAGAGTAGAAAGTGCTGCTATCTACAGCAGTTGGCCAGACTGGTAAACTGAAGTTAGTCTCTGGAGTTTTAATTAAATGGCAAGAGTTTCTTAGTTGGCCCAATTCTATTCTGAGAAGGAACTCAAGAAAAAGAGTAGTCACGGGATGCCAGCATCAAAACGTGTATCAGAGAGTTCCCTTTCTTGTGAAAAGATGTGTATTCTTTTTCAAGAAGTAACATTTATTTATTTGGAATATCATTTTCTGCCTCTTTCTTCTCTTCTGAAGAAGTCATATACATTGGTTGAAACCCAAATCAGACCTCCCCTTTCATACAGTGTCTTCCAGGAGCCTGTGCATGGTGCCAGGTCATCCTCCAGCACTCACCACAGCTCACCGCCCTCTCACCACGACATAGAATGCACGTGGCCAGCTCTGTCTCTGCACCTGCCTTTCACCTCTGAGCCCTGGTGCCTTGCACAAAAGAGCTACCCAGTATATGTCACTGAATGAATGAGTTAATGAACAGATTGTGAAGGTAACAAGACAAAAATGTCACACACCTGCCATGCTCTTACCTCTAGAGGCTGAAAGAACATATGGAGAGAAGAGATGCCTGTTCAACACAAGAAAACATGAAGGTGGAAGGAAACTAACACTTGACCAAATACTGACAAATGCCAGGCACATCTCCACTGCATATTTTCCCATTTATCCCTATGAAAAACCCAATGAAATAAACATGATCAGCGCCTTCCTGCAGATGAGGAAACCAAGGCCAGTAAGGTCTACCAGGGTTCAGAATCTCTTTCTATAACAATGTAGTGTCTCACTAATTAATGACCTGAATATCTATTAATTTCAAAATGAGGTATTAGGTAAATAGCACCTCTCTTTAGTGCCTTTGAGAGTTGATTATAGTGAGGCTTTCTCCAGACATAAGTTGTGTAGCCCAGGAGTTCAAGAAAAACAGGAGCCGAGGTAGCAAACCAAAGCTATGCAGAAGAACAAGGAAGGCCCTGAATGTGCTTGTATAACAGCCTTTACCCAGTGGCCAGGAGGGGCACTAGACAAATTACTTATAATGTTGGTCCTGTGTAAGTCTGGATTTTTAAAAATTTCTTTGATTTTTGCCTGGGTGTAATGGCTCACACCTGTCATCCCAGCACTTTGGGAGGCTGAGACTGGTGAATCACTTGAGGTCAGGAGTTCGAGATCAGCCTGACCAACATTGTGAAAACCCATCTCTACTAAAAATGCAAAACTTAGCCTTGTGTGGTGACGTATACATATAGTCCCAGCTACTTGGGAAGCTGAGGCACCAGAATCGCTTGAACCCAGCAGGTGAAGGCTGCAGTGAGTCAAGATCACATCACTGCACTCCAGCCTGGGCAACAGAGTGAGACTCCATTTCAAAAAAAATTATTTGATTTTTTGTTTTAAATATAATTTCTATCCCTTAACTGATTTAGAAAATATGTCTGTTTAACAATGGAGACAGGAAGGAATAAGGGATGAAAATAACAAACAAGCAGCCAACCAATATTTTATTTAAACCTGTGCAATGCTATGCAATTGCTGAGGAGTGATTTACTTCCAATTATGTGGTTGCTTTTAAAATAGGTGTAATGTGATACTGAGAAAAATGTATGTTTTGTGGATTTGGGGTGGAGAGTTCTGTAAATATTTGTTAAGTTTACTTGTTCCAGGTCTGAGTTCAAGTCCTGGATATCCTTGTTAATTTTCTATCT